>JAQQPU010009057.1:0-33850 GCA_029168905.1 Artemia sp. Kazakhstan ARC1039
ATACAGTCCTGTAATTTTGTTTCAGAAATGGGGTACATCACAGCGCCACAGATAGACGTTGGTTCAGCGGACTGAGCTATTAGTATTGCCTAATAGTGTATCAACGCCCAGCAACGGTATATAAAGTCGTCTTTGCGCATGAGCGAAGAAGTAGCCAAGGAGTTTGTTAAAGTACCATAGACGTAAAAATAAAAACTGTTTTGTTCCCCTCATCCCTCTTAGGTCTGTTTATGCCTAAATACCAAGAATTTTCAAGATCTTTCTTTGGTTATTTCAAAAAGAATGTCTTTCGAACAGTATCACGTTTTCGGCAGTGTTGTCATATGGAATAAAGAAAATAAATAAGGAAAATTATTTAGCTAATGTTATAACGCTTTTCATCTGAACAAAATCAAACATTCCCTTTCCGTTGATCCCCAAAAAGAGCTACACATTCAAATAAAAGCTACACTTTTCAAAGCTATTTGGTGCCATACATTTTTAAATTATTTTTTGCTGATTTTTCACCTGCTCTTCCTTTTTAAATTTGCCGTCTGCTACTGCCTTCAGTCACTGGCGCATGGCACGCGACAGGCTTGTATGTATGTGATTCTCAAACTACACATTAGTGTGATTATTCGGACTATCTCGGACTATCTTTCTTGGCTTGTTTCTACAATTAGCCATGTCTTGATGCCTACTGCAAAATACTTGATTCTAATTCAATCTAATGTTGAATTAGAATTCAAAATTATTGGACAAATACTTGTGTGTTAGCTTTTGGAATTTCACACCTGCCTAGAGGCTTCAAGGCACCATCACAAGGCTTTATGGCTCCATCACAAGTGATGATATGCGGCTAGTCTCGGTAATTACCTCTCCTTTAATTTTTGAGGTATTTATTATACCTTCTCTTGAACGCCTCGAGAGGAGGATCCGGGAATACTTCTGGTGGGACGTCTTCCCATTTGATGGCGGATCGTCTGGAAAAACTTGTTTTCAAGTATTCCCTGCGGGATATACCCTGCACAAGGTAGTCCATCCACGCTGTACTACAGCGAGTTGATTGCAAAGACATTGCTCTGTCGGGAACGAGATTTGATACCTCCTCAGATGGAAGGAAATGCATGCGTTTGTAGAGCACCGACATCGACGTCATGTCAAAACGATCCTGGATCAACTGCAGGGGTTTGACATCTGTGTTGCTGGAAGTTGCTGCGCAAACTGTTTGGTTTTAGACACGTTGAAGAGGATCGATGTGGCTTATTGGAGCATCAAGAAACAGAGGACATACAATATCCATATCTGGTGTGATGCATGACGTGAATAGTGTCAAAATGGAATCGTCAGGGAGGAGGCTTTTGCATCTTAAGGTGACTCCCAGCTTCCAGGAAGGGTGTGGATGTCACTTTGCTGAGGTGTACAGCCCACATGAAATACGAAGCAAAATGAGCTCCAAGGAGGCGCAGTGTGTCTACTCTTGTTATTGCCTCTCCTTTAAAAGTGAAACCAGTGCAATCCTTCCCATTTAGCACCTTCGAAATTAAAAGTTGTTGGGATCTTCGTCTTTCGTGATGGAGATCTTTGTCGTCGTGTCATCAGCAAAGTGGTGGTTGTTTTTCCCACGAGACTATACCCTCAGTCATTTGTGAATACCAGAACGAAAACCCACGGCCTATTCTTTTTTGTCACATTTTATCAATGTCATTGGAAAATGTTCATATTAGAGTTCGAATCTAAATTCATTTATGCTAAAATGCTTGTTTTCACCTTAAGCAAATCTGAGACTGAGTAAACATTTTTTCCTTTGCCTTGTCAGTTGTAAAATATACAAACCCCGGTAATTCAAAGGGTTTAAGCTAAAAAACGTATATTTTACGTGAAAGGGAAAAAACTGAAGTTTTTTTGTTTTGCTTTTACTAACAGCTCTATTTTACTAACAATCTTTAAAATAACAGTCAGTCACTTTTAAAAAGATCTTATAGGGATTCATCATATAATAAAAATAATTTTTATAGGTTAAGATCTACTCTCCAACTATTTCTATGAGTGAGAGAAGGGGATACAACGTATTTTAGATAACCATAAACAAATACCTATCTTAAGAACTGAATAAGATTCGGCAAAGTCAATCGAACCAGTTGACACAGCGTGTTGATTTTAAGACGTGATAGAAATGTCACGTATCGCGTTTTGAAACACTGAAACTTGAAATTTGACATTTGAAATGTCTCATAACGCGTTTTAAAATACTGAAATTTGAAATTTGAAAATGTCACGTGTCACGTTTTGAAATACTGAAATTTGACATTTGAAAATGTCACGCATCGCGTTTTGAAATACTGCAGATAATCTTGGCTATCTGGAAACCATATATAGTCACAGGGGTGGATCCATGATTTTTTAGGGGGGGGGGGGCGTAAAATATTTTACTCCGATAAACTTGCGAACAAAGAAAAGCCGGCAATTTAAAGGGAGCCTTAACGATTATACGCCATAGACAGGTTGTGGAAATGGTCGTAAATTTAATCTAAAATGTGGTGAGGGTTAAATTTCTAATAAATCTGTTGAAATTAAAACGATGTAAAAATATTGATACAAAAAATTGTAAGTTATAAACACCACCCTGCCATAAAAAATGAAAAGCTGTTCACCCTCTACGAAAAATATGATATTTAATATGACAATATGATATTATTCCCTGATCCACTACTATGTAAGGGGGCACGTACCCTTCACGCCCCCTCCCCCTGGATCCGCCACTGCATAGTCAAACCATGTTATAGTCAAATTTCAGTGTCAAAAATATTACTACTATTTTGAACAACTACTCATAGCACAAAGCCTGGTGATAAGACAGCACAATTCAAGTTTCTAGGCTATAATTAAAAAACAAATGTGGAAGATTTTTACGATTTTATAGAATTGGCGCCATTCAGATCTTCTGCATCGTTCCAATTTTAGTACATATTATCCTGAAGGAGGACTCTAGGAGGAGGACTATATTTGCCTCAGAAGTCACCACACGTAAAAGGAGAAGGCACGTATTGGTCCTATAGACATATATGCAGTCCACTATGAATATATGGGAAGATTCAACATATAATAAAATTCAGGCACACAGGCTCTGTGTGTTTGCTACCGCTACCGCTACTAACAGCTCACTACAGCACTATACCGCCTGAGGTTAGTGGAGCTGTGCTTATCATCTACATATTGGATCCACATATATGCTGGATATTATTACTAATAACAACTCATTGCAGCACCCAGCTGCCTGAGGTGACACAACTGCACAGGCTCCTCCTCCACCACAATCTATTCGAAACTTCCCTCTTTATCCCCTCCATGGAATTTTAATTTCCTTTCAATCCTTTCTTATGACCTCATCCGACCTTATTTGAGGCGACCTACCTTTCGTTTGGCCTCAGACGGGTGGCCAAAAAGTACAATCTTTGGCAAAAAGCACCATCTATTTACCTCCCCACCTCTTTTGAGGCAACCTAAATTTCGTTTGGCCTTAGACGGGTGGCAAAAAAGCACAATCTTTGGCAAAAAGCACCATGTAGTTATCTTCCCACCTCATTTGAGACGATCTACTTTTCGTTTGGCCTCAGACAGGTGGCCAAAAAGCCCAATCTTTGGAAAGAAGTACCATGTATTTATCTTCCCACCTCATTTGGGGCGACCTACTTTTCGTTTGGCCTTAGAAGGGTGGCCAAAAAACACAATCTTCGGCAAAAAGCACCATCTATTTATTGGATGGTGATAGAAAAAGGTTGCAGTATGTGACCAAGAAAGGTTGCAGTATGGGAACAGAAAAAAGGAATCGTATGTACGCAGGTATAGTTCAGACCACTGAAACTCCTCCCCATCTCCCCGTATAAAGTGTCAAAAAGTTTGCAGTGTATTAATCACAACTTACTTTTTTTATGCCGCTTTGTTTCATCGCTAATAATACTTAGTTTTAGCATTGACATTCAAGACTCATAAAATAGATTTTCTCCTGTATATCAAAATACTGTTTAAGGGACGTGGTGCGACCCACGTAAATAAGATTAGAGCTGAAAAATATGATACAAAAGCGGCGGTATATTCAAATCACGTCCTAAAGTTGAAAGTTTCACTTTTCTTTACGTCCTAATAAAATAATTTACATACAAAAACAAGTTTTTTTTTCATATGAGATTAAATAACATCAATGAAGATTATAAAGAACTGGAATTATATATTTTCATAATATTCATTAGGCTAAAGTTACACAATGAATAAAGAGATTAATTAAACCCATAGTAGTGACTTAAACTGTTACGTAAAAAACATATAAATATAGAAGCACCCCCCCCCCCGGGTTTCTAATATATATAAAATAATTCCAGTTACGTTTAATTTTCACGGATCCTTCTTTAATTTCGTTGAAAAAAAACATTTTTTTTACATGCAGTTCCGGTTCATCGTTAATATCAGGTTCCCTGCTATTCTGCAAAATGTGAAGGAAGAGGAGTACCATCTCAATCCACTAGTTTTTCAACTTACAATTCACAAAAATGTAGCCTTCAGACCTTCCTAGTACAGTCCAACGATAAACTTTTTCTTTTGAATTTTTGTCTTTTTAATATTTCGAAGTTTTTTTAAACTTTTTTTTCTCATTTGCATAAGCTGGGACTGTTTCCCTAAGATGTCTTTCGAAAAACCTAAAATACTTTTGACCAAGACATTCTGTTCAATCCCGATTTCATCATAGGCAGCGCCCTAGCGCTGCCTAAGTAAAGAACGAAGTGGGCACAATGTGTTTTTTTTTTTTGGTTTTCCATACCATGGCACTTTTGAGGAGGACACTCCCTTACAACCCAGGGGGCAAGGGTTTTAAGTTATGCCCTGGGGGCATAAAAGGTTTTTATGGAAGGCGTTGTCGTAGAAACTTCAAGAAAGGCTCATTCGATTGGAAATTCAAATGGCTAGTGCCCTTTTTAATAGTCGAAAGTGGTTGGAGGGCAACTAGTCCCCCCCACGCCCATCATTCCCCCAAACACATCCAATAAAAATTTTGAGATAGCCATTTTGTTCAGCGTAGTTGATTTGCAGATAGAAAATATGTTTTTGAGGAGGACACTTCCCCACAACCCTCGGGGCAAGGGTTGTAAGCTATGCCCTGGGGGCATATAAGGTCTTTATAGAAGACGTTGTCATAGAAACTTCAAAAAAGCTCATTTGATGGGAAATTCAAAGGGCTAATGCCCTTTTTAATAGTTGAAAGTGATTGGACGGTAACTAACCCCCCTCTAACGCCCACCTTTTCCCCGAACACATCCAATCAAAATTTTGAGATAGCCATTTTGTTCAACGTAGTTTAAAGTTCTGGAAATTAGGTCTTTGAGGATGACAACCCCCTCATAGTCCTCAGGACAAGGATTGTAAGTTATTCCCTGGGGGCACATAAAGTTTTTATAGAAAGTGTTGTCGTAGAAACTTCAAAAAGGGCTCATTCGATTAGAAATTGAAATTGCTTGTGCCCTTTTTAATAGTCGAAAGTAATTGGAAGGCAACTAACACCCCTTCCACGCCCACCATTTCCCCAAACACATCCAATCAAAATTTTGAAATAGCCATTTTTTCCCACGCAGTTAAAGTTCAGGAAATTATACCTTTGAGCAGGACACTCCACTCACAGTCTTCAGAGCAAGGGTTATAAGTTATGCCCTGGGGGCATATAAGTTTTTATTGAAATCTTTGTCGTAGAAACTTGAAAAAGGGCTCATTCGATTGGAAATTCAAAGGTCTAGTGCCCTTTTTAATAGTTGAAAGTGATTTGAGGGCAACTAGCCCCCCTCTCTCGCCCACCTTTTCCCCAAACACATCCAATCAAATTTTTTAGTTAGCTATTTTGTTCAGTGTTGTGGATTTCCAGATAGAAATTATGTTTTTGAGGAGGACACTCCCCCACAGCCCTCAGGGCAAAGGTTGTCAGTTATGCCCTGGGGGCAAATAAGGTTTTTACTGAACGCGTCGTCGTAGAAACTTCAAAAAGGGCTCATTCGATTGGAAATTGAAATGGCTAGAGCCCTTTTTAATAGTCGAAAGTGATTGGAAGGCAAATAACACCCCCTCCACGCCCACCATTTCCCCAAATTAAAGTTCAGGAAATTATACCTTTGAGCAGGACACTCCCCCCACAGTCTTCAGGGCAAGGGTTATAAGTTATGCCCTGGGGGAATATAAGGTTTTTATTGAAATGCTTGTCGTAGAAACTTGAAAAAGGGCTCATTCGATTGGAAATTCAAAGACTAGTGCACTTTTTAATAGTCGAAAGTGATTTGAGGGCAACTAACCCCCCTCTCATGCCCACCTTTCCCCTAAACACATCCAATTAAAATTGTTAGATAGCCATTTTATTCAACGCAGTTGAAAGTTTTGGAAATTAGGTCTTTAAGGATGACAACCCATCCCCCCCCCCACAACCCTCAGGGCAAGGGTTTTAAGTTCTGCCCTGGGAGCATTGTCAGTTATGCCATGAATGTGCATTTTCAGTTTAATATACATATACTGATAATTAGTAATCAAAATCTTAATATTATTTGATTTATTAAAGTTATAAAAGTAAAAACATTTATATTTTTTTCAGTAAAGTGCAAATTATGTTCTGGCCTTGGGAAGGCATAGGGGTTTTGAGCCCAACTTATGTTAATTTCTGCTCGTTTTGAGTTTGACTCGGTTATTTATTGTAATTTCCGTTCGTTTTGAGTTTGATTTATTAATCGATGCTGATTTGTGGTAGTTTCACGCTTGGTAGATTATTAGATTTTATTTTTGCTCATTTTTTGTTTAATGGAGTCCTTTACTTTTCTTTGAAAAACTTATTTTGTGGAAAAAGTTTTTTAATTAATAATGTACAACAAGCTTTTCTTTCTTGGAAGTCTTATATGAATTCTTCTGTACTAAAACTAACAACTCTTTATGATTTTGGGCCTTTGCCGTGGGGGCTGAACAGGACACGCTGCTTTTGAGACATATATCGAGCAGAACCTGAGAACACATTTACCAAGGATTGATATGATTTGCTTCAAACAAACATGACCGGGATGTGGGTGGTAGTAACAGTAAACATAGTCATTGACAGCAGCATACAGCAAGCTGAATATCCCCCTGTTTGCCCTGTCACTTTGACAAACGGTGTTACAAGGAGAAAAAGCTCCTTAGAATGAGGTGAGTGTCTATAAATGGCAATCAGACTCATTGACGCCATATCCAAGATTGCCTTTAAAAATAGTATTTGAACTGATAGTGATATGCACTGCCGCAATAGGTCTTATGCAATAGTTAGATAGAGATAAGGTCAAAATGAATTTTTTGGTGGGAATAATTAATCCCAGTTTCCAAGCACAGGAAGATCGGACCCAAAGGAAGTGGACCCCCCAAGAAAGATCAGACATGAAAAGAATTCCTGGGGAACAGGGTTCGTCAACTCTCTTGATGGAATTATCTTTAAAGGTGAAATCAGGATGACGGGACAGAAGTTCGGATATAAGCAATTCCTTCATTTTTATTACGTTAAAAATGATCGTTCAAGCGTAATAATTGTTCTCAATTTCTGTTCGATCTTCTTGAGTGTACAATAAACCATTTATGGGGTACTTGTTCATTGAGATGGTTACGTGGGCTGTTGTGGCTTCAGGAGCGGTTTTTAGAGGGTGTGCCATATTGTCCTTGGTGTCAGGTGGATAATTCCTTTAGGAAGCCCGCTGTCACATGGTTGGAGGACGTAACATCGTCAAAGAAAACCTTCTAACATGACACGACTCGTTAGACAAACGACACGTTAGCTAAAATATAACAGCATCGGAGTTGCGAACCGCAAACTTCAAATGATTTGAGCTTCTTTATCATGGTTCGATACTGAGCAATGTCGAAAGGCTTTGGAGTACCATGTGGCAATAAATAATAAAAGTAATATTGCTTTATCGACCAGTCAATGACCGGTTTCACAACAAAGAACTGGGTCGACACTAAAAACAGGGTCATGAATTTTAATTTTAGAATATTTACGAAACTAATCTGAACCTGTTACAGAAGGAAAAGTGGACCTACAAAAATTGAAATTAAGGCCTTTGTACTCACACACAGACTCACACACACAGACATATTTATATATATTTGTATATATATATATATATTAACACATAGACTAATAGAAGAACCCATTAACAACCATGCATGAAGATGATAGTAACCTATTCTTTTAAAAAAAGCACATTGCATTTTACATAACAATTAAATATTACATTAAAAAAAACTCGCACTGCCATATGCCAGACTCAGGCACATGGTAGCACATTTATTGTTATGTGTTAAATAAAGCGGAAAAACCCCAAATCGAATGATATATTTGTAGGTGGAAACAGGCTAATATTTGGTTTGAAAGTTTTTAGCTGGAAGGATGTTATGTTTTTATTTAAAGGTTCTTAAAATATAAATTATCAGAAGTGGAATGAAAGAAGTGGAAGGCGCGCCTCAACTGAGGAGCGCCTCATTTTTCCTGGGAAGATGATTGATTTTGATAGTTTTAGATTTTTGAGTTTTGTGGCCTTTGCATTATATTTAATAAGAAAGAGAGCAAAAAAAAAAAAAAAAAAAAAAATGTACCTTCGATTTGATTATCCCAGCTACTTTATTTTAACAGTTTTTATGTTTCACCTGGATGCGTATTTCCTTGAGCATTAAAAATAGGTTCCAATAATCCTAGTTGGAATAATAAGAATAATTTTCTTCGAACTCACTTATACAGTAACATAAATAATGGATACAAAAGTGAGAAAGAGAAAAAAAAAAATGAACGAAAGAGGCAAGGATTAAAGATGGTAGAAAGGTGGAAATTGATTTATTCGCTGATATCTGACAGCTGTTTTCTCGCCACTTTAGCTTTGCCAAAACATCGTTAATTACAATTTGGCAACAAAACGCCTACCTCATTATGGCCTGGCTGCTCATGAGTCATTTAAATGTATCCGGACTCGATAATCGCATGGAATATCCGTACTTTTCAATAGATATTTAATATACATGTGTCGGCACTTAACAAAAAAGTCACTTTTTAGTTGTATTTTAGGAAAACGCAGAAGAAACATTGTTTTTAGTCAGACTGATTTTAAGTTTAAATTTTTTATTCAGAATTTATAGCAAGCAGCTCAACAGCACAGCAAAAAGCGAAGGAATACTTGTTTTAAATTAAAACAATAAAATCTGTGTGTTAATTCTAAACTTGTAGTATTTTTAGGCTTATGGATTTGCATTAAAAGTTATTAATTTAAAAATTGCAGAATTTTGCAAAAAAAAGCACGACCAGACTAAAATTGTATCGTAAAATTTTGCACACCTTAGAAAAATAGAATGGAACTTTCTGGCCTTATTGTAAGACAGAACCAAATTCCATATTTTAAATGAGAAAACGAGCTAAGTTTGTTAATTACCGAAGGTTTCACTGACGAATTGTGTGCAGTATTAAAAAAATGTACTCAACTTCTCCGGGGTTGCTGAATATTTTCTTGGCGGGGGGAGGGGACTCAAAAGCTTCATGAAGCTTTCTTTGGGCAAAAATGTCACAGCTTTTCGGTCCAACATTTGTGAAAAAACACTGAGCTTAGAACACAATGCAGCTTCCCTAATTCAGAAGCCAGAATAACAGAAAGCCATGCATAGCCATGGCGAAGAGTGGAATCAAATGCAAAAGCCATATGAAGGCTCTGTGATCGAGGAGGTTCAAAGGAGCAATAGGAAAGACGGAGGTATCGATGTCATGAGCTACTAGACATTTACAAAAGAAAGGATACACCACAACTCCCCCTCAGACCTTAGGCCCTCCCCATATAACAACAAAATTCAAATTAATCAAATATAGATTATTGAGAAAAAAATTCAAAAGTACAAAAGCACTTTCTGAAAGTAAAGTATCAGGGCTGTTTTCATATGTCTAGCTAAATTTCACATCTCACTGTTGTGGTTACGCCGAGGTCTCTTGACTGGAGCTGAGCACCCCCTCCCTCCAAAGGAAAAAAAGCTTAAACCAGGCAAATCTTACTTCCTAATATACAATTTAATAGTATGAAATTAGTGTCTGAAAATTCAAGGATTTATTCATTCTTATGTTTCTTGGACATCATTGTTTACACACGCTCGTAGGTCTGGGTTTTAAAACAAGACCAACTACCAGCCCACCCAATCATCTCATCTTAAAAAAAAGAAAACAAACAATAAAATCCGAGTTCTTAACAGGAAAAATTAAAAGAACAAAACCATGTCTGAAAACTCAAGCTGTGAAAACGTGAAAATCTCTACGTCTAGCTACGCATCAAATCCCGGACATATGTGTAGATCAAGGTTTGACAACTAGGGCTGTTCGGAACCCTAGTATTCTAGAAAACGTCCCTAGAAGCTCTGCGAAAAAGAGTGAACTGCGACGGAAAAGACAGAAGCTCATATTTTCCTATGAATGATTCGTTCCAACATGAAAGGCGTGCGGGATATACGGGTATGCATTGATAGGTGTATATATACATAAATCTCACACATCAATTCTTACACGCATGTTAGGCCACGCGTCTTCAACTAAGGCAGAACTTCGAGGCTATACAGAAGGCATCAAGAAGCTCTGCAAGAAGTGATGAAGTTCGGCGGACTACACTGTCACTCATTCTTTCAATATGAATGACTCTTTCAAACATGGGAAATTGGTGGTATATGTCAAGATACACACTCATACGTATGTGTCATACGTCACTACTTGTAGATATGGTGTGACAAGACCAGGTTTTATTAGCCTGGGCTATCCAGAGCTTGGAAGTTCTACATAAGGTCCCTAGAAGCTCTGCAAGAGGTAGCTACGACATGCAACATAATCGCTCATTCTTTCAATATGAATATCTCATTCAGATATAAAAGACGTATATTTACGTAAGTATTCATAGGTGTTGCTGCACATTCACCTGTCTACTACTACCACTACTAACAACTCACCGTATCACCAAGCCGCCTGAGGCCAACACAGCTACGCACGCTCCTCCTCCATCCCAATCAATTCTAAGCCTCCCTTTTTACACCTTCCCATGAAGTTCCCATTTCCTTTAAATCTTTCTTTATGACGTCCTCCCACCCCAGCGAGGACAACCTGCTTTCCGTCTAACCCTAGATGGTTGGCCAAAAAGAACAATCTTCGGCTATCTGTCATCCCTCATCCACACAACGTGCCCTAGCCATCTCAATCTTTCTCTCATTATAGCCCTAAAGAGCAGGATTGAACCACATTTTTCGTACAGCTTATTGTTTGAAATACAGTGAGTCAGCCGGGTACCCAGAACAATCCTTAAGCAATTTCTCTGGAAAACACCTAGCAAATCTTCATCCGCTTTTCGAAGCACCCATGCTTCAGAGCCATATTTGACTACTGTCATCACTGTAGCTTCTAATATTCTAATCTTGGTTTGCAGACTTATCATCCTATTCTTCCAAATTTTATTTAATTGTGAAAAAACACCCTGAGCCTTGGCTATTCTACTTTTAACATCTTCACTGCTCCCACCATTTTTACTAATAATAATACCAAGGTAATAGAAGCTGCCCACCTGATCAATCTTTTCATTACCCAACGTCACCTATTCATCTTCACTTATTCCTAGCCTTAGTGACTTAGTATTCTTAACATTAAATTTCAAACCTATTCTAGCACCCTGAACTCGCAAAACCTCTAAAAATTCATTCATTTGGCTCACACTTTCCTCTATGATGCATAGATCATTCATGTGTCTAATATATAAATTCTTACACAAAAGGTATGTTAACCAGAGTTCCCCAACTTCAAACACGTTCAGCTACAACAGTGATGTTCTGCAGAAGGTTCCGAAGATGAAAAAGACTGAGCTACTAAGGGAAGGTCTCTTAGGGTAAAGTTGAAACTGGCCAAAGGTTTATTCGTCTTTAGGAGGTAACAAGGCAAACAATAACAATGAAATTTATTTAGGGGAGGGGTTACTTTTAAGGGAAACCCAAATTTTTCGAAACCAAGGACACATGCAGGAGAATATAGGGTGTATCGTGCAAACAACCTATCGTTTGGGGTAGAAATTGGCTTCAAAGACACTCCTATACACCTTACTGAGTCAGGAACTTCAATAGTTGGAATTGATTTAACAAGTAATCACGAGAAGGAATTTCAAATATTCAAAAAAAATTTATTAGATATTTATGTCATTATGAGTATTTTGCTTCTGGACGACCACACCCACACTTACAGTTGCGCATTTTCGCCACATGTTATTTCTCTAAAATTATGTTTGAACCTTCGTTGATATACCACTTGATTGAACTTATTTACTTTAATACGATTCTGTCACAGATGGTAATGACTCTTTAATACAGGGTGCGGCATAAGTAATGCCGTTCGTTTAAGTGGGCAGAATGAAATCCTTTTAATCACCATTTATATATTAATAAAGAACGTTGTTTAATTTTCAGGATAGATGGATATATACGTCAAGAAGTCATAAAATGGCGTAGAAACGTACTCTTACCTAGTTAAAGCCTAAGGTACTTCTATCTCTTTGCCTCACGAGAACAGAGGAGAGGGTATGAACTAAATCTAAATCTAAGAAATATATATCTAATAAAAATAAAATATATAAGTAGAAAAATTGGGAATTTCATTTTTGATTAAAAAGACTTCCACTACTACTAATGCTACTAACAACTCACCGTAGCATCTAGCTGCCTGAGGCCAACACAGCTACGCACGCTCCTCCTCCACGCCATCTGTTCAATACTTCCCTCTATACACCTTCCCAGGGAGTTCCTATTTCCCTTACCTCGTTCTTTGCGACATTTTCTCACACAAACCGCGGACGTCCTGCTTTCCGTTTAATCCTAGACGGTTGGCCGAAAAGGACAATCATTGGCAATCGGTCATCCGCATACCATGTCCTGGTCATCTAAATCTTACTCTCATTATGGCCCTAAAAAGCAGGATTGATCCACCAAAAAGACCTCCATATGCGATTATGCAGCTTTTAGTAGAATTAGGTACCAAATAAAAAAAAGAAACGTGGTGAATGAAATGTGGATTGAACGTTGCTAGTTACCAAAAAGCTCAAGTCTAAGCTTGGCACCGTGGTTGCGAACCACTGACGTCCAAAAAGAGTTCAAATCAAGGTGAAAAAAAAAAAGGAGTGATTTTTGCTCAGTACAAGGCAAAAAATTGGCACGCACAGGTCTGCCAAAGCTTGCGCATCACCTCTGAGGTACAAAAGAGCGCATTTATAATGAAAAGTGTGCAAGGTGGATACCCTGTTCCTTGGGTTAATTACGCTTCTGACGAAGTTACCAACTACTAACGTAACATTTAAAGTGAATGAAAACTGATACCCAAAAAGAGTGATTTTCACTCTTCCGCTACATCTCTTTGATAAAAAAGAGTGCATTTCACACGAAAAGTGTACAAGTTGGCAACCGTGCTTGGTATTTAAAATTTTATAGCTGTAGTCACATCTTCAGAGTGCAGTTTCCTCTGGGAAAAGTCGAAAATCTGTATGACAGATACTTTAGAAGTATAAGGTAAGTTACTTTCGTAAGTAACAACGAAAAGAAAAACAGTGGTTACGAAAGGAAAAAAAAACAGGGCTACGAAAAGGGAAAAACGATACCGTTTGACTTAACTTAATTTAATTTTGGAATATTAATGTCAATAACGTCAATGAAATTGGACATTACTTATCGATATTACCGTTTTTATTTGCGATATTACTTTACTTTTTACTTATTCATTTCTTTTCTTTACTTATTCTTTGTTTATTTTGCCGTTATTACTATATTTTGCATATAAGTATTTTTTAACGTCTGGACCCTTGAACAGTCGTAATGTCAATGTAACCGACTGGACGGTCGTAGTATTTTTGAAGCAAATAAAAGGCTTTTTATATGAATATTCTGAAAAAAGATATTTTTCAAAATCTAGGGAGGGCATTTTTTCTTTTATTTTTCAATAACAAAACACATTTTTTTTCAATTTCGGGGGGAATTGTCCATTCCATTCCCCTAATTGGCAAACCTGGACACTGTCTGCTCTGCGAAAAAAAAAAACCATATCACCAACGTGTATATGTTGCAAAAACGCTACGTTTGCCCAAGTCCTGAGGTTAAAAATTATTTGTCTTGGAATGAATTGGAAAAATGACCTTACCTTCTACTATAACAGAATCTTCCCCATAGTAGAGGCTGGGATCCTTAAATTCTAACGATTTTCCATTGATTCCAACTAAAATTATACTTAAAAAAAGTAAAATCATTATCTCTCGGCAATTTTTTCTATTGCTGCTTTTTCTAATGAAACGATCAGTCTAAAAACTAAAATAATACTGATCTTAAGCTTTCATTTAACTTAAAACTTGAACCGGAATTTTTTAGTGCCCTTAAGCGTTAAGCGGTACTTCCAACATGATTTCCGTGCTTCGAAACTAGATTCTAAAAATTAACTGAAAAGTCTCTGATGAATTTAATTATCTCTATAAGACCCAAAAAAGATCTGGCCTGCAATTAAAAGTATTGCTTAAGGTTTTCACGGTCTAGCAAAAGCTCGTTTTGTAATGAAGATGGATGGATTTTGTGAACTAAAATATCGGGTCGACTCACCAATATACCCTTCCAAATTTAAATTGACTGACCTTAATTCTTTGGATTTAAGCATCGGAAGATTTAAGAGTTTGGTATCAAACGATTTGGATTTAAGTATCTAGTATTATAACGTATGTTAATTAGATTGGACGAAACTAAAGGGTTACACCCTAAAATACTAGAAATTAATATTTGCATTGAGAATTAAATACATTTTTAGGAACCAATTTGACTAGCTCCAAAGTAGAATGGACAACTAGTCTTTCTTTAATCCCTAAATTTCTCGGAGTTGTCCAAACGAAAACTAGGTCTTCCAAAACATTCCCAAAATTCCACGTTCCTAGATCCGCAAATGTTAACACTAAATTTACAGTATTTTCGTTGAAGTTATATTCTAAGAAGATTTCGGAGAGCCCAATTGTTTTCCGGTTTACGCACTGACTTAGAAGCCGAAGCGTTCCCAAAATGTTTTCATGGGAGGGGAACGTTTGCAATACTCCTGGATTTTGAAAAATACCTCTTTTTGGCATTTTCGTTGACACAGCCAAAAAAAAAACTGTCCCCGTGTCATAAATTTTGAAAAATGACTCCCCCTCCGTTTTCTTGAATTGAAGCCGCTGCTAAGGTTGTCCACGCTTAAAGTCATTCCTAGTGGTGAAATACATAAACAAAAACAAAAAGATCTGACGATTTTTTCCATCAGATCAATACTAATTATAATTCCAAGCAGCAATCGATCTTTTTTCCCATTTTCTCTATTATTTATTTTGTAAAGTCAATCAATTTAACTTCTAAATAAATTTGCTCAAATTGCTGTTGTGTGTCAGAAGCTGCAAGGAGTAACTCCTTGGCTTAACAGGTCCAGGATCAGGACCTGTAAATTCACTCAAATTTAAAGGGAGGGAGGCAAATATATTTTCCAAATCTAAGGGAGAAGTTTTTGCTTTACTTTTCTTTTTTTCCCGACGAAAAGACACAAAAAAAAGTTATTTTCAATCAAAATACCAAGAAAGACATTTTTTAAATCTAGGAGGGTGGGGCAAAAAACCTATGAGGATGTCCCCTCTTCAATTAACATGAGGTACAGGAGGTTGCATTTTTTTTGTATAACACAATTTGCTCCTTTTCTTGAAGTACCAAGGACAGGTAAAATAATATTTTCCAAAACTTGGCACCAAGAGATTCCACATGTACAGGAGGTTTCATTTTTTTTTTTTGTATAGCACAATTTACTCCTTTTCTTGAAGTATTAAGGACAGGTAAAATAATATTTTCCAAAACTTGGCACCAGAAGGTTCCACATGTACAGGAGGTTTCATTTTTTTTGTATAATACAATTTACTCCTTTTCCTGAAGAACCAAGTAAAACTTAAAGTGACAGTGAAAATATAATCTGATTGTTGGTATTCGCTAAATAGGGTACAACCTTTTTGGGGTTTAAAATTTATTATTTCATTTGAAAGGTGCAACGACATTTAACTGCATAAATTTTTTATCAAATTTTGAATTAATAGAATTACTCAATCTATAAAACTTAACATAATAAAAATATTGGATACGAATGAGATAACGAAAAATTACTTAGAACGTTAAAGAATTCTTAAAGGTAAACGAAAGCCCCAACAGAGAAAATATGGGTGGACCATTTTTCGAATGTAGTATCTTTATCTAATGATAATCCTGAAGAAATCCGAGACCTTGATGAACTTAGTGTAGCTATGAAGAGTCTTAAAAATAAAAGTGCTCCGGACCACGATGGAATTTTTTCCAATCATCTGAAACTTGCCCCGGCTTTATTTTTTGCTAAGATTTTTTAAATCTGATTCTTTTGTCTGTGCAAGTGCCAACTTCTTTTAAACCAGGGATAATTACGCCGATTCCAAAGCGTAGAAAAAGCAAGTACCAGACATACGAATCTTTTCGGTCTATTACTAAGGGCTTTCAATTAAGTAAGATGTTTGAACTTAGTGTTAAATCTCTTTTTGTTTCGCTTGATTTCGGTTCGAATCAATTGGGGTTCACTGGGGGTATGGGTTGTGATCATGCACATACCACTTTTTTTCCAACTTTAAATTCTTCATGGCCTAAAAGAGAACCGTTATATTGTTTATTAATAGATATTAAAGGAGCTTTCGATAATCTTTCTCATGCATCTGCTCTACTTAGCTTACTGAAATAGGGTTTACCACACAACCTGGTTAATGTTTTTCGTTCGTGGTATTCTAGACAAAGTTCGCATTGCCTCGGGATCTGTAATTTCAGCTGATGAAGTAGTACTTAGGAGGGGGGTTAGGCAGGGGGGATATTATCGTTGTTTATTTTCAATTTGTGTCTAAAAGATTGTTTTGCTTCATTAAAACCTCTCTTATTTACTTAGCAGTTGAAATTACTTATTTGGCTTATGCTGATGACATTATTTTACTTAGTCGGTAGAAGACTGTGTTGATTGAAAATTTTAAGATTTTAGCGAATGAGTTGAACAAAAAAGGACTAGAAATTAACCTGGCGAAATGCCAGTATATGGCCTTTTGGCTCTCCTCTTGATTGGGGTAATGATCGGATTTTTCATGCTTTGGACTCGGTGATATACCTAGGTGACCCATATTCTTCTGTAAAAAGACTATCACCTCTTTTAATAATAAGCCATCTGGAAGTTAAGATAAGAAAGACGTTCGGTTCCCTCGTTCATCTGCGGGGTAATATAAGAAGGGATATATTAGCTAGACTGTATCAGTCAATGGTTCTACCTTTGATTAGCTTTCCAGCGGTGATTTTTGAAAGTTTTCCATTTTCTATTTCATCTCAAATTAAAGTTGTGTATTTTAGATATCTTAAATTTCTACTAGGTTTTCCGCTAAGTGCTCGTAATACTTCTTTAAAATATATGTATGGAATTAAGGACCCGCTTCATGTAATAAAGATTAAGTGTGAGCTTTTACTTCAAAAGGCTCGAAATTATCTTGAATATAAAAATTTATTCCTGTTTTTTGAAAAACTCTAACCGATGTTAACCGATTGACGTAGATGGGTGTATTTATTGGTAGTTCTGGTCTTGTTAATTGTGAGTTGTGTCTATATATTTTATATTTATTGAATGTGCTTCTCATAGTGTATCTTGGGGAAAAATAAAAGCATTATTATTGTTATTATTATAGCTATTGATTTTAAAAAAAACTTTTCCCACAAAATGAGTTTTTCGAAAAAAATAAGAACTACATTAAACCAAAATTGAGCCGAAATAAAGTAAAATAATCTTCCAATCATAAAACTACCACAAATCCCCATCAATAAATAAATGAAACCCAGAATAAACAGAAATTAAAATAAATAACCTAGTCAAACTCAAAACGAGCAAATATTAACATGATTAGGGCGCAAAACCCCTATGCCTTCCCAAGGCTAGAACAAAATTTGAACTTTACTGAAAAAAAAAAAACGCCCGTAAATTGTCAGTTTAATATGCATATACTGATATTTATTCCTTAAAATCTGAAAAATTTTTGATTTATTGGAGTTAAAAAAGGTGAAAACATTTAATATGCATTTTGTTTACAGTAAATTGCAAATTTATAAACTTCAAAATCAATGATTAGAAGACCCTGGTATTTAAACAATTTCGTATTTTTAGTCATAATTGTTTATTCCCAGTTTTGAAGTCAAAATCCAGGTCTAACAACACCAACTCTATTGCCTTACGTTTTTTATTAAATAAAAAAAAACATGTTTTTTTTTAACTGAAAGTAAGGAGCGACATTAAAACTTAACACGAACAAAAATTATTCAGTATATGAAAGGCGCTGTCCCCTTCTGAATGCCTCGCTCTTTACGCTAAAGTTTTTTATCGTTTTAAAAAATAGAGTTGTGTTGTGAGAAAGAGTCTCTGTGAGAAGCGAGGTGTTGAGAAGGGGACAGCCCCTTTCATATACGGAATAATTTCTGTTCGTTTTATGTTTTAATGTCGCTCCTTACTTTCAGTTCAAAAAACTTATTTTTTTTATTAAATTTTTGAAGGATTTTGAATTAATACAGGTTTTGATTTTGGTTCACCGTACATAAATAATAAAAACAAAACTTGCATATTAATTTTACTTTTATTTGGATAAATGGCTTTCTCGAAAGCTGTTTAATTTTATTTACGAACGTTTTTATTAGTAATAAATATATGTAACTTACGAATTAACTTACGTAACGAACTGCTATATTAATATATTTTTAATACGTATATTAGGGGTTTCGCCCCCTAGTCAATACCTCGCTCTATACGCTAAAGTTCGAATTTCGTTCCAATTCTTTAAAAATGACCCCTTAATCACAAAGGCCGTTAATTTGAATAAATAGCTCTTATGAAAGTACTGAAAAATCTTTGACTTAAAGAGCGGGGCATTGACTAGGGGGCGAACCCAATCATGTACGTAATAAATTCTGTTAGTTTTAAGTTTTGATGTTGCTCCTTACTTTCAGTTGAAAAACTTGTTGTTGTTTTTATTTAATTTTTGATCGTTTTTTAAATAATGCTGGGAAATCCGGCATCCTCTTCATAGCAATGCCCCTTCCCCAATGAAAAGTTCCTCCATGAAAAGATCCTCTTACATAACCCCCGACCGACCCACCCCCCCCCCACTACCAGAAAAAATCTCAAAAATGAAAATCTCAGGGGACTAGAAATGCTCCTTCCTTGTGTGCGTGCCTAGTATTCTAATGAGTATTGCCTGAAGGAGAGAGGGTTAATTTTTAAAATACTTTTCGGATTATGTGGCAGGGGTGTAATTTCCTATGGAGCAGGGGGGCAATTACCCCCTCCAGATTTCAGTTTACCCACCCCCCCCCCCTCCCCGACCAAAGTTTTCCCCCTCCCCCAGCTGAAATTTAGTTCCTCCAAAAATCTTGTCAAAGCTATTATAAGCCTGAATAATTTAAGCATCCAGAAAAACGGGTTAGTTTTCTTTAGTAGTCAGTGATCCAAGGCTCGCTATCGTTCAAAAAAAGGCAAGGGGTGGCTCACATCAGCTGCAGTTGGTTTGAGGGTGGATTCTAGGGTAATCGGGGGCTCCTACAACGAATAACGGGGTGCACAAGTTCGCACACGTGTAGAACAATGGTCATTTTAGCCTATAAAGTCAAATTTGGCCTATGACGACGTCATACCGCTCTTGATTTTTTTTTTACATGGTAGAATGAACTGAAAACTTTATAAACTTGACATATTCTGAATCCTAAGAACAATTACTTTCACCTGGTATTTTAGTTTTCCCCACAATCTTTATTTCTTTAGTTAACCCCTATTTACTTAGTTTTTCTTGATTTTTTCGGTTTTTCTGAAATTTTTGCCTGCATAAGTAAATTTTTTGTATGCTTTATTTGAATTTTGCTCGTCATTACGAGTCAAAATTTGTGCCTTTTTTCCAAAAAATATTAATTCTAGAGCAACTATTTATTTTTTCTAAATAGCTTCATAGCTTTCAGAAATTAGCCTACAATGACCGACTTTTTTTTCTTTTTTTTTAGCTGTTAAAAAAAATGAAAACGAATCAAACTGCATATCACTCGAATCGTCCGAATATCCTTTATATGTTGTTAATAAAAACAAAGTCGAGACTTGAATCTGCAAGAATATATAAGCGTTTGAAAAAGAAAAGTTCTCCCCCCAAAAAGAAAATTTTCTGAATAGTGGTGTTTTACTCTAAATATTTTCAACACAACCTATAATTTTTATTTCACCAAACAATAGATCGCTCTTTTCTGAATCAAATAATTTATTAACATTATATACAACTAATATTTTTAACCAGGAAAAAAAAACAAAAAAACAAGAGATGCCTCGTTCTGCGCTCGCATGCGCGAATTTGGTTTCCGCAGCAATAAAAAAACGCCGAGCATCTTACATACCAGTTTTTAGTTGCATAAAGTACTTAGCCATAAAAGGCTAATTTCTCCTTTATAGGCTAAAATCGTCAAGTTCTACATTAGTGCGAGCATGTGCACCCCGATGTTCGTTTTAAGCACCTTAGATTACCCCGGAATCCGTACTCAACCCAACTGCGGCTGATGTGAGCCACCCCCTCTCTTTATCTCCCTAAGCAGTAGGTAGTGAAATCCTTGGAAAGTTTCTGAAACTTGGGCATATATACGCACTTATATTAGAATTCAGTGTCCACTGGGAAAAAATTTCTGATACACTCCATAATCTGGGCAGTTTTTTTCATTCAAACATTTCCCCCCTTTTTACAAGTGTCTCTTTTGAACGATAGCGAGCCTTGGATTACTGACTGTTGCATAAAGTACTGAAAACTACGACATAAAAGGAAAGGATTTAGGATGTTTATCTGATCTAGCTGAAGGTAAGGATTCCGGTAACAACGATTTTAGGGGGTGTCAATTGTCTTGCGTGAGGTACACCATTTTGGTACAACTAGTTCTGAAGCATGTAAACAGATAGGAGATGCGTTGAAAAGCATTGCTCCGCTTTTCTCGAAGTACAATGAGTCCAGATCTACCATAAGGAATCATAGCCTCTGGATCCACTATTTAGATCTTATCCGTACCAGAAACGACTATCTTTGTGCTGAAAGAGCTGCGGACTAGGGATCACACTTATACGCCATAAAACAGATGATTCCGATTTTCTTTGCATCTGGAAACCATAAATACACCGCAGTTGCGCTTAACTACTTAAAAGAAATGCTACGCCTGCCTGAAAAAGTGCCAGAAGTTCACAGAGAGTTTGTAAGTGGCAATTTTGTTGTTATGAAAACAACCATGCCGTTTTTCAGCATTGCATGCGATCTGGCCTTAGAGTCAACCGTGAATCTGGACATCAATGGTCATCGAGGAGTTTCTGGTATCGTTGGTGCGAAAACGAATGAAAATGCCAGGAATCAATATCTGGCTACTCTCCCTTTTTTCACAGCAGTCACCAGAACGTTGAAAGCAAACCTGAATATGGATGACGAGGAAATGAAGCATCATGAAGATACTACTGCGTTTAAGAATCTGACAATAAAAGGTAAAAATTGGGTTATGGACTTGGTAGAGCTGCTCAGAAACCCATTCAAGACGACGAGAACAGAGGTGTACAACTTTATGACAGGGAATAGAGCTCCAGAAGCCGTAGCAAATAGGTTGCTGAACTTCCGAGACATTGGCTTCGAAACCATGAGCTCATATCTCGACGGGACATCCACGAAAGTAAAAGTTAGCATAGTACAAAATTTCGCCTCTGTTGCCAAAAAAGGAAAAAAGAAAGAGCCACGAAAACATATTTGGGGGAAACTGAGCTGCTTAAACGAGCTCTGCGTCTTGCAAATTCAACACAAACTTCGTCCCTCTGTGAGCTTCTGAAGTACAAGCTATAGCCATATCTGGCATCACTTGCAGTATTATCATCAAGTCGTAGGGAGACTCAGCTAGGTACTGGTACAAAGTCAACAGCCTTGAACTACATTCTGCAACAGTCTGGCTTGCAGTGATGGCCAAAAATGATTCAACAGACGCTTTTTGAAGACTCTCCTCTATCTGACTATATAGTTGATGTCATGAGTGTCATAAGGTGTTATCGACGAGAACAAAATGAGACGCTACCAGATTTCGGAATAAGAGTTTACGATGGGATTCTTAGGAACATAATGGCTGTTGAGAAAGAAGAGGAGATCCTAGAGGAAATATTTCCAGCCCGTTCACTTCCTCCAGCAAAGTTGCAATACTCTGGGAAGAGCATCTCAGTAGTCGCTCAGCCAAAGGTCGACTCTTGAAAGTTCTTTTCGAGGTCTGGGAGTACAAAATTTCGACCCGTCTGATGGTTCATCTCGCTGGAGGTTTCGAGAGTCGACGTAGAGCTGTTACCGTTATGCCTCATGGACGCTCTGTTGATGGCGATGTCTCATCCTGCCATGAGGAAGCAGAAACTCGTGTGTTATACCACACAGCATTTGCCGCAAGACGAAAGAGCACACTTGTGATAGTACAAGCCAACGATACTGATATCGTCTTACTAGCTGCATACTACTTCCAGTACCTTGCTAGTCTCGGCCTAAAGCAGCTCTGGGTTAAGTTTCCGTGCTACTGCATACCTATTCATAGGGCAGCACAAAAACTAAAAGTAACATTTTGCAAGGCCTTGCCGCTTGTCCACAGCTTTTGTGGATGTGACACCACAGGCTTTCTGTATGGAATTGGAAAGGTCCGCTTTTTTCGAGCTGCGAAGTCTTCAGAAACTTTGTTGGGGTTTTAAGGTGATGAAGTTCGAGCCCTTGCAGAGAAGCCATCATCTGTGCAAAGTGTTGGTTTAGTCAACGTCATTAAGCAGCTTGTGGTTACAGTGTATGACAGAAGTGCGAGTAATAGTCTGAATGATCTTCGAGCACATTTGTACTCAAGATTGGGGGATTTGCGGCGTTTACCACCAACTTATATCTCGTTTCTGCTTCATTTGAAAAGGTGCATGTTCCAGTCACTGATTTGGATCCAAAGCCACAAGCCCTGTATTGATTTACCTCAGGCTACCGATATGGGCTGGAGAATTGAAGATCATAAACTGAAGCCAGACCTAGTTTCTGCGATCCCGCATGGGCTAGCATCGCTTTCTTTTTGCATCGTGACAAGACGAGGTGCGGCTCGCAATGCAAATGCTCCAAAATAGGTTTCTATGACAGCGCATGCAAGTGTGGAGCTGACCCCCAAAAATGCCCACTTTCCGATGTGAATCAGAACGAGTCCGAAGAAAAATATGAAGAAGAAAAAGAGATTTGAGCCACCGTTTCGTGTTCAGTTTTAAATTTTGATTTTTTATTTGTTTTGATATTAAACTGCTAATGCAGTCGTCTAAACCTTACTTTCAGCTGATCATGACATTTACCGTCTACTACATCAGTGGCCGTTGACTTAATCTAACCGATTGGATCATTGGCCCCTGCTTTACTGGGATATAAAGAAAATAGTATCTTAAATCAGCCTCAGTCACCTCTGCACACCACACGTTCACACGCCTTCGCTACCTTGAGGCTCATATATGAGCCCACGTAAGCCAGATTGTATCTACTACTACAGGAAAAATAAATAGTTGCTCAAGAATTAAGATTTTTTTGGAAAAGAGGTGCATGGTTTGACTCGTAATGAAGGGCAGAATTCAAATACAGCATAAAAATTATACCAAATTCGCGTATGCACTCGGAGAATTAGAAATCTGTTTTTTGTTTTGTTTTTCCTGGTTTAAAATATTAGACGTATAGAATGTAAATACATGATTTTATTCAAAAACGAGCGATCTATCGTTTGGTGAGATAAAAATAATAGGTTGTCTTTGAAAAATTTCTAATAAAACGCCACTATTCATAAAATTTTCTTTTCTTGGAGGGGGGGGGATTTTCTTGTTCAAGCGCTTATATATTCTTGCATATTCAAGTCTCGACTTTGTTTTTATTAACAACATGTAAAGGACATTCTGATGGTTTGAACGATATGCAAGTTGATTCGTTTAAAATTTTTTTTTAATAACTAAAAAAAAAACGTGGTCATTGTAGGCTAATTTATGAAAGCTATGACGTTATTTAGAAAAAATAAATAGTTGCTCAAGATTAAGATTTTTTTTTAAAAGATGCACATGGTGTGACTCGTAATAACGAACAGAATTCAAATAAAGCATAAAAAATATACTTATGTCAGCAAAATTTTCAGAAAAATCGAAAAACTAAGAAAAAGTACATTTAAAAACCTTGTTTCCAAAATTAAATAAGGGTTAATAAAAAAAATAAATGTTGTGGGGAAAAACTAAAAATACCAGGTTAAAAAAATCTTAGGATTCAGAATATGTCAAGTTTATAAGGTTTTCAGTTTATTTTACCGTGTAAATAAAATCAAGAACGGTATGACGTCGTTACAGGCCAAATTTGACTTATAGGCTAAAATGACCATGTTCTACACCCGTGCGAACTTGTGCACCATGATATTCGTTATCAGCGCCCACGATTACCCTGGAATCCACCCTCAAACCAACTACAGTGGATGTGAGCCACCCCTTGAAAAATAACGGTCCCTGGATCACTGACTATAGGGTATCTTTGCCTTTACGGTATTAATTGCCTCATTTTTCAATGTCATTTTCACTTGATCTGGGAAAATGGGCTTCAAAATTCCCCTTGCCCCAGGATTTTGATGAAATTACGCCGCTATTAGAGGGGCCAATGTGTATGTTCACTTTTCATACCATTTTGTCGAGGGGAAAAAATAACAATAATATTTTCTAACAATGAGCAAAAGTTCATTTTGCCCTTGAAGTGTCACTTTTTTCAGTAGTAATTAATATTATCTATATATAAATATTCCTGATCTTCCAAGTGTAGGAAAAAATGCGAATCCCTTTCCACTGTGAGTAGACATGCAACTGATTCGGCTGCTTCCATTTATCCCCAGAGATTTTGAAGAACCACATTTTCAGATTTTTCAGTAAAAGATTTCATTATAAATAAAACCTTTCCTTTTTTAATTCAAAAATAAGGTAAAATTACCTTTTCGCAGAGTTAACTGTTTTTGCTTCATTTAATGGTATTTCCAGCTAATGCAGTTAATAACATTGACCTGTAGATGAGTGTACTTTTTCAACTGGACAAACGGGTTTCAAACATTTCTGCCAATTAGCTAACAACAAATCAATTGTTTTTTTGGATCAAACTAGAGAAGCCAGAATCGTGGGGTCAAATAAAACTTCTATTTTTTTTAAATTTAATTAAAATTGTTTGTTTTTGTATGCGACAACACGAATAGACGGCCTAGATGGGTAGAAGAAAAGTAAGGATATAACGAGGGATTTTAAGATGTTTGTCGCAGGTGTACACATGAATTAATTTCATGAGGGCTGAATGTTGGAAGGGGTTGAAGAATCTTTGAGTGCAACGCTAAGTTTCATGATAATGATCGCCTCGGGTAAATATTTACCCAGAATAGGCCTAGCTTCCCTTTCATCACTTTCGGCTCTCAAAAAGGGCACTAGTAGCCAGGCACGTACGCAGTAAGCTGTTTTTTTTTCGGGGGCGGGGGCAAATCTTTCAAATCCCTTATTCTGTGAAAAGTATCAGAATAATATCGGGAAAAAAAATCGTGAGATTAGCCGGACTGCCTTTCAAACGACACATCTCCGAACTCTAGGGACTATCACTCTAATGAGCGTCAGCAGAAAATTCACCCCCACCCGAAAAATGTATGCATACTTCCCAATAATAAATAATATACGTAAACAATTGGCAAATTTTATAACTAAAAGACCTTTCCCAGGCTGTAGGGGGTCATGTTGTCTTCAAAGGCATAGTTATTGGACTTTTCAACTATGCTGAATAAAATGACTATCTCAAAATTTTGATCAGGCAATTTTGAGAAAAAAGAGCGTGAGAGGGGGTGTAGTTACCCTCCAATCTTTTTTGGTCACTTAAAAAAAGCACTAGACCTTTTAATTTTCGTTCGAATGAGCCCTCTCTCGATATTCTAGGACTACTGGGTTGATGCGATCCCCCTGAAAAAATCCTTCTGGCAAAAATACAACATTTCACAATTTTGCAGATAGGAGCTTGAAACCACTACTGTAGGGTTTTCTGATATGTTGAATCTGATGATGTGATTTACATTGATTTGTCTTTTAGGGACTGTTTTCCTTCTTTTTCGAAAATCCAGTAAATTTTCTCAGGCTCATAGCGATTGATGGATAACACTAAACTTAATTAAACTTGTATATATTCCAAATCAGCACAGTAAGCAAATTCTTTTTGTATATCTATTGGTATCAAAAATCCGTTTTTTAGAGTTTCGGTTACTATTGAGCCGTGTCACACCTTACTTATAGTTCGTTACGTCACCACTAAATCTGTGACGCCGTGCAAAACGAGTATCTCAAAATTAAGCATCGCAGAAGTTACTGACCAACTCAGTTCAAAAAGC
This sequence comes from Artemia sp. Kazakhstan ARC1039, assembly GCA_029168905.1. Classification (NCBI taxonomy): domain Eukaryota; kingdom Metazoa; phylum Arthropoda; class Branchiopoda; order Anostraca; family Artemiidae; genus Artemia; species Artemia sp. Kazakhstan ARC1039. The sequence continues at coordinate 26,548 of JAQQPU010009057.1, forward strand.
AGCTGATAACCAGATTCGGTTTGCAAAAAACAGGCTTGGTTCAAAAATGGGCAAAGTCTTGACTCGGGACAAAAAATAGGAGGGATTTTCAATACATCTGAAATCTATGAATTGAAAAGGAAAAAACAGTTTTTATTTCGAATATGCCGATTTATGAAAAAAAATCTTAAATGTGGAGTGATTTTTAATTTTCAATGCTATTATTTCTAGGGGAAAACTGTTAAAAATATTGGTACTTGTCGGTTAAACGAAACACATTTTAAAATTAGCAGTGTAATATACGACAATAACCGGTTTGCCCGTCTGTAATCAGTTTTGCTTATTTTGAGTGAGAAAAAATAATATGTAGTTATACTTTAAATAAATATTTAATATATAGAGGTGGTTAGGGGTTAGGTTTCCATAATTTTGTTTCTAAACTATTATTTTATCATCATGTTTTGTTATATTTCACTAGGATTAACTCACTTCTTTAGTGTGTTTCGTTTAACCGACAAGTACCAAAATATATTTTATTTGAAGCAAATAACAAACGACACACTAGCCTTAAGAGGCTTTTAGAGGGTTGTAGCCCCACTCTTATTCGTGGTACTTTCTTGTCCCAAACTTCCGCTTCGTCATTAATTTTAATTTTTTGTTGTGTAGTCTTCATTTATTATAATTTCTGCGGTACTACATGGAAACCTAATAAAATACAACAGATATTTATAACTCCTTACAGGAACATAAAAGGGGAATTTTGATGGGCTTAAGGCCCAATAGCAAAAAAAGAAAAAAAAGAAAAAAAATTATGTGGTAATTTGAGGCAAGAGTACCTAGAAATTTAGAAAAATTTAGTGCGGCACCCTCAGGGCACCGGGATGGACCCAGGTCCCTGCCTCTTTATCATTAAAATAGTTAAACTGGTATAGTTAGAATTGGGAATTTTTAGAATCATTACATCAGAACAGAACAGATTTCCCAGTTTGCCAAAAATGCACGACGGCCTTGAAAAAAAAACTGGACTAGAAAATTAAACAAAAAGAAAGAAGACATGCCAGTAGAGAGCTATCTTATACTCCCACGGGGAGTCCATATATGGGCATAGAACCACGTGGTTTATGGTCTTTGTCAGTGAGAATTTGAAAAACAGGAATTTTGTCACATTTATGGATGGTTTTATGGACTTTGTCAGTGAGAATGAAAAAACAGGAACTTTGTCACATTTATGTCTGTTTTCATGGATGGTTATGTGCGTTGATTATTTGATGTTTTTATGGATTTTGTTAGTGAGAATGGAAAAACAGAAACTTTCTCACTTTCATGGATTAATGAGTCTAATGGGGGCAGGTCAATGACACTTCCTTCTTGTTGTTGCTCGATGCAAATGTTATGATCCAGAAATAGTATTTGTTGTTGTTGCTCTCAGCAAATGTTATGGGTTTCCCGGAAACAGTTAGATCACGTGTTTCCTTCTCAGCCAATCAGAGGGCTTTGTTTACATAAAAATTTGACCTTGAGATTTCGTATATAACGGACATGCAATGTGATTCAAATATCAGAAAGTATTTTGACACAGTGCAAACAACCTGACAATGGATAAAACAATTAACATAATTGATGAGCTTGAGGCCTTGGCAGCCGCAATTAGCAATGTAAGTGCATTTTTATTTTCAAACAAATTTTCCTTGGACATCCTCCAGTATATTCAGCTAAAACGTAAATATATTCCTTTACCCCAAACCCCTCCCCCCAAACCATTGTTTTACAATCAAATTCTCGCAAAAAGAAATACCATTTCGATAAATTCCTTCCCTCTATATTTCCAGCTAAATCACCCCCCCACCATTGTTTTACAATCAAATTCTCGCAAAAAGAAATACCATTATCCTTTCGTTAAATTTCTTCCTTCTATATTTCCAGCTAAAAGCGACCATTGACTTCCGTCAATTTTTAATGAAAATGCCGCTCTGGTTTTGACAATACATTTCCGCACAAGCATATAATTAGCTTGTCATCCCCTCTTTCCGGTGTGTTTACGAACGCGGCAGCCAAAGTCAAAAGGAACTGTTTCTCCGTCAAAATTAAAACACTTTGAGGCAAAAAGAGATTGTTGTATATTAAGCTTGTAGTTTCGTAACCTTGTATTTGTCAGAGAGCCGGTGAAAGAGATTATTTTCAAATTAAGTTTAACAATATATTTAGAACATTATGTGAAAGGGGGAGGGGGCAATACATTGCTTCTAACAGCTTCGTTGTAAGTAAATTATATGAAGGGGGAGGGCAATACCTTCAATTCTACCGCCATCAATGTAAAATGAAAACAAACAGTGCAGGGCTAGAAAAGTCTTTGGGAGTTGCATGAAGCTAATATTATGTATAAATTGAATAGCATTTTAACCTATGTTTGCAAAATATAGGCCTACAGGTCGATGGGTTAACGATCTAATTTAAAGCCTATAGACTGGAATATTTAAATGGTAAAAATAGAAACAATGATTCCTATCCTAAGGCTATAGACTACTGATTGTCTAATAAAACGTTTGATTTCTAAGCCTAATATATTTCTCGCGAAATTTTTACTTTTTGTTTTCTTAGTGATAAACTAAACAAAATTATATGGATGAGGGTACTAACTTTCTTTCTGTAAAAAGGGGGAAATTATTTTAATACTAAATTTTCTTCTCTTCTTTAAGGCAAATTATGAAGAATTTGCGGCCCCTACATTGATGAGACCTATGTCTTACGCAAATAGCGAAGAATGCTCCTCGCCACCACCTGCTAAGAAAGCGAGGGCCAATAATGCGCGCCCTGCGAAGGCAACAGTTGTGCAGTATGGTCGCTGGCCGAAGCCCTCTAGCTCCACGCTGCCTGCCCAAGTGCAACCTCTCAGAAAACCAAAGAGAGAGTGGGCGAATAGCTTCAATGCCGAAGCCCCACCTACGCAAGCTTTTTCAACGGCCTCAGAAGCTGCCCCGGCTGCACAGCCATATGATATTGCTGGCCCGGCTGCGAAAGAAATTAACGTCACCAGTCCCTTCGCCCTCCCACATGCACTACCTGGTCCTCTAATAGCTGCCCCGGCTGCACAGCCATACGATATTGCTGGCCCGGCTGCGAAAGCAATTAACGTCACCAGTCCCTTCGCCCTCCAACCACACGTTACCTGGTCCTTCGGACACTCAAGCCCAGACGGATTATGCAAATGTAAGCTTTTTTCCTACCTTTCTATTTCTTCCAATGTTTTAGTCCTTTTCAATCCCAATATAAACTTATCTCTGTGAGATATTAACCCCATATTACATATCTAAATGTAATTTTTTTGCAAAGAAACCACTCTTTTCTCTGTTGCTATCGCTTCACATATAGATTAGATACCATTGAAACTCAAAATGCTATTCCGTTCACAATTGAATATTATCTTGCTTTAATCTTTGACATAAGCTCTCCATGCAAGCATATAAATAGATCTGTTTCATCCCCTTTTCCGGTTCTATCATTAGCGAGGGTTAGGCCGCCAAGTCTAGGCTTTTATCATAATTCTGTTGTATTAGCTGTGAATTGTCTGCAAATTAGGAAATTAGAATTCTATGTAAGAGCGAAACAAGTTATATCCCCCCAAAATAATAAATGTTGAAAAGAGGGGAGCCTACTTGCCCTCGAATCTTTTTGGTCACTTAAAAAGCGCACTAGAACTTTTAATTTCCATTCATATAGTTTTAAGAGATATTATTCCCTTTGTCACATATTGACGTCCTAATTTACACTGAATATTTCTATTTTAGTGAGGGGGAAAGCGAGTTAACGGTTCCAGCCTGGAACACTCGCGCAAGAACTAGAAAAAAATTTTGATAGGGCATTATGTAAAGGGCACTGGGAAGAGCTGCGGGAGGCGCTGCATGAAGCGCCGCGGGCCCCGAGAGGCGCCGCAGGGATGCGCCGCGGGCCAGGAAAGTGCCGCAGGATGCGCCGCATGGGTGCGCCGCGCGAAAAAAAAACAAAAAACAAAAAACAAAAAAACAAAAAAAAACTTCTATGTCATATCTTAGATTGTCGTTAAGCTATTTTTTCATTTATAGGTTGGTGCATTGGTCCCATATTCACCGTCCAGTGAAGAAGGGGAAGAACCAATTCTAACACCGCCAGTGGAGTTTCAGGACAACGAAATCATTGAAACACCTTTTAATATTGATAAGTTTTTAGATGATTTTTTTAATGTAGATAATAGCGCAGTTGAACTGGTAGACTTGAGCCAAAATACCTTGCAAATTTTAGATGATTTTACAGGGAACCCTCCTCTATCCCCCACTGATTACCTACTTCCACTTCAAACAACTGAAGTGGAACAGAGTCCAAATATTGTTGAACAACTAGGGGGAGGGGGCACATCATTCCCTGAATTTCAATTATCCAACACAATATTGAATAATATAGTTGTTTTCACTGCAACGTTTGGGGATCCTTTTAATACACTTATGGGGGGATATTTTATTTTTGATCCCGTAGAGATTGTGCATGCATATGTAGATAAAATTCGTGCACTACTGGAGAACCAAATTCAATTGTGGGGGGGTAGAGATTCAATTAAGGTGTCTATTGTTTTAAAGGTTTTTTATTTGAATGAGGGGAAAAGCGAGGTTTACTATCATTTTATTCATTCCGAGATGCGCGTAATTTATCCAAATTTAGAAAATTTTGAGGGTGTTTTTAGTGAGTGGGTAGGACAAATTATTGCGCATCTCGAGAACTATAATGAAAATGGGAGTGGCTCAGTAGTTTTATTTATTGAAAATTTAAGCGTTAATATTTGTAAATTTAAGAAAGATTTTATTTTAAGAGGGGGGCATAAGGATGAGGGTATAGTCTTAAAATATAATCCAGATCAAGTAGGTTGTCGTGGTGTCCAGACGATCTGTTTTGAAGCAGATCAAAAGCGTTTCAAGTATGCTTTCCTCATATCAGCCTTTCAGCCTCTAGCAGATGACGCTACCAAGAAGAATTTAGATCTCTGGGCTGTACATGGGAAGGAAGGGTCCGATTTCCCAGTTGTAGATTTTTCTTGTTTAGAGGGGAAATACCCAGTAACGCTTCGATCCATTGATATTTTTGAAAGGGCTAATGCCCACTTAAATATCGGCGTTACTGTGGTACAATACGAAACTGAATTTGAAGATGGGGTTCGTTCTAAAAAGAAGGGGGTGGCCTTCCCCGTAAGGAGCCCGTCAGTTGATTTGGTTAAACACTGGGTTTGGTTGCTTTACACGCCACCTAGTCAACCGAACACAATCGGTCATTTTAACCCTATCACTGACATTAGTAGAGTTCTGGGGGGTGGTAAGCATAAGGGGGTATGTTTCTACTGTCCAACATGCCTGTCTCGATTTTGGACTGAACTAAAGTTGCGAAATCATATGAGACACTGTAGACGGCATGGTTATCAGACAGTGGAAACGGTTTCAGGGGATAGGGCCATTCTTCGCTTTAAAAATTTTCAGAACACCCTTCTCCAATGCAACAAAATATCTTTGGACTGTGAGGCTAAGCTGGTGGAGGTGAATGACCCACAATATCCAAACCGTATCAAAGAACACCAGGCCATTGCAGTGTCCTATGCTCATGCGCAAAGAGACAATTCTAATACCATGCAGTTGTTAGAAATAGTTGAGACATTGGATGAGGGAGATGAGTGCATGGTCAAGGCATTGACTAAACTGATTGGCACGGCTAATGGTGCTATTTCTCGTTTGAGAAATACGCATTATCCAATGGTGCTGTCTGCAGAGGATCGTCTCGCGATTAAAAATCAAAAAATATGTTGGGTTTGTAAGGGGGAGTTTGTAGAGGAGGATAAGGGGACTAAAGGGAAAAGAGGGGGGAGGGGGAAAGTCAGAGACCATGATCACTTGTGGCAGGAAATATCATCTGGGGGTAGTAATTTTAGGGGGGTAGCGCATCAATCGTGTAATTTAAACGTTAGCCAACAGTTTTTTATCCCAGTTTTTATTCATAACTCTAACTATGACTTAAAATTTATTTTACCAGCACTGGCACGTATGAACAGGGAGGGAGGGGGAGTAGATAGTCCATGGGTGAATAATTCATTTACCTACAATATTATTCCCAAATCGGCCGAGAAGTTATTGCTTCTCGAACTGAAATGGCAGGTAGTGGATAATGAGCGTACGTGCTGGAATAAAATTAGGTTTTTAGATTCTTTTAGTTTTTTCCCCAAATCCTTAAGTCAACTAATTCAAGTGCAGAAAAGCGACAATTTTGATAGCTTTCCCTTGCTTAAACAGCACTTTCCAGACAGTGAAATGTATGACTTATTAACCAGCAAAGGTGTATATGCATATGATTATTACTGTTCTGGCGCTCGCTTAAGCGAGGAGAAACTACCTCCAATTGAAGCTTTTCACAATTCACTGACCAACAGTGAATGCACAGTCGAGGAGTATGAGTTTGCCAAGAAGGTGTGGGCTAAGGGGGATTGTAAAAATGGGTGGGATTATTGTAGACTGTACTTGGCCAGTGACGTTCTAACTCTGTTGGATATAGTCTGTAAGAATACAGACCAGATCTATTCAGAGTTCGGGTTAGATATAGGATATTATTTTTCTACACCACATTTAGTAATGGATTTAATTTTAAAAATTAGCAGGGAGGAAATAGGTCTAATCACAGATGTAGATCAACACCTTTTTGTAGAGCGTTCAATGAGGGGAGGGTATGTTTTTCACGGGGACCGCGTCTTATCAACCGATCCGAGCGGTCAAAGCACCGGTGTAAAGTCAAATGCAGTGTTCTTGGACATGAACTCGTTGTACCCCTCGGCAATGTCCCACTACTCTTTGCCGTGTGGGAACTATCAATGGCTTGAGAATCCTTGTGAGTTCCCCGACATTAACACCGTCGAGGACAACGGGCCACAAGGATGGTTCTTTGAAGTTGACGGTCACATTCCGCTGGCGCTTCACGACTCAGTCAAAGATTTTGTCTTTCCCTGTATCAATCGGCCCGTGAGCAGGGACTCTCTGAGCCCCTACAATCGTTCATTGGTTGAGGATATGGGGATGCACTGGACTCCCTCTAAACAGAAACTGATTGCTGATTTGGACCCTAAAGAGAATATCGTTGTTCACCATGTGCTTTTGCACTGGATGGTGAACAATGGCTTCAAAATCACCAAAATACATAGGGTCCTGCAGTTCAATCAGAAACCTTATTTGAAAACGTTTATCGATACTTTTGTCGATAAACGTTCTAGGGCAAATTCAAAGGTAGAGAAGGAATTGTACAAGCTCATTCTAAATTCAGCGTTTGG
>JAQQPU010009058.1:0-10251 GCA_029168905.1 Artemia sp. Kazakhstan ARC1039
GTATTATACAGACCACATCGGCGAGGTAAAGCTAGGTCAAGTCACAATGTCATTCTATCGTTACTTTTCAATTAAGCTATTGAATACTTTCTAGCAATGTCCCTTGTAAGCGTCAAATCTATTAAGTATCTTAGCTTATTCTTTGTATTGTTGATGTAAGCATCTCATTCTTTAATTACCCGTGAGGCATTCTTAACCTTCGCAATACCTTTACGCAAATATCTTTTCGCAAAAAATTCGCAAATCTCGTAAACTAAAGAAGTAATTACCCTTTTCATAAACATTAGTCCTTCTATTAATGAACCCATGAAGCGAAACCAGTCTTATAGCATCACACAATCTCGCTCCTAGTTCCAAAAATGGAATGCATGTAGCGTTCGTAGTAATAGGTTTAAAAACCTATTAGCCAAGTTTAAAAAAAAGGGACATTATATCGGGTTTTTTTTTTAAATTAAGTACATTGTAGCATAACAAGTTTTTTTTTTTTTTTTTTTTTAGAAAACCGACTAATCAAGTTATTATATTGGACAAACCGCCAACTTTCTCTAATCGACTGACACACAAAAAATCGATGTCATAATAAAAAAAAACATGTATATTCCTTGAACTAGAAATCGCGTAAATCTCCTTGAAAGAGTGTGATGACCTGTTTACCTACTAGAAGAACCTGTTTGGTACATAGGACCCTTAGAAGTATAAGTTAGCATTCTACTAATGTTTTAATAGTATTTTTACTATGAAGCTATGGATGGATAAAAACCGGGATTTTATTCATATGGATTGAAAATATGTGTAATTTTGGGCTTCTATAGGGTTGAAGCCATCCAGCAGGCGCCCTTGAATATATACTGTTTGTCTGTCCTAAAAAATAATAATAATAAAAATCGCAAGTCGCGAATCAATAGAAGCATATTTGTTTCTTTAATTTTTAGTCTTATGGAGCCATGACCCTATCTACATGCCCTAGAATTATCGAGAAATCAACTAAAAATTTAATTTTTTTTTGCTACAAATGCTACCCAATTTCCTATTAATACTACCCAATTTCCTTCCTAAGTGTGTTGTTCTCACTAAGGTCTGCTTGACGCAGTCTACTTCCCGGAAAGGCTCATGCCGATCGAAGAAACAATTTTGGCTAATTTAGGGTTTGAAGAACCTATACAACCCAACCTTTTTTTAAAACATTTCTCCTTTTAGATTCGTTTTCAGTGTGATTTTCAATCCGATTGGAGACAAAACAAATTTTGTCCTATTTCGGGCGTCATGAATTAATATAATAAATAATGTTCAGAAGTTTGAGTCTTTATTGAGTCCCCCTTAATTGAGAATGTATTTACTTTCGAAAGTCTTGGGGGATTACGGGATACCAGGGGGCAAAAATAGGGCACAGGAGGTGCCCGGTATCCTCTGATCCCTTTCTTTCATTATAGCCATAGAGAGCGGTATTGAACCACATTTTTCGTATAGGCTATTTTTTGAAATATGGTCAGTCAGCCGGGTATCCAGAACAATCCTTAAGCAATTTCTCTGGAAAACGTCTAGCAAATCTTCATCCACTTTTCGGAGCGTCCATGCTTCAGAGCCATATTTGACCACTGTCATCACTGTAGCTTCTTATATTCTAATCTTGTTTTGAAGACTTATCTTCCTATTCTTCCAAACTTTTTTTTTAACCGTGAAAAAACACCCTGAGCCTTGGTTATTCTACTTTTAACATCTTCACTGCTCCCACCATCTTTACTAATAATACTACCAAGGTAAGTGAAGCTGCCCACCTGATCAATCTTTTCATTACCTAACATCACCTTTTCATCTTCACTTATTCCTAGCCTTAGTGACTTAGTTTTCTTAACATTAATTTTCAAACCTATTCTAGCACCCTGAACTCGCAAAACCTCAAAAGCTTCATTCATTTTGCTCACACTTTCATCTAGGATGCTTAAATCATCAGCATAATCAAAGTCCAGGAGACTTTTTCCTCTCCATTTGATTCCGTGGTCTCCCATTGCCTTTCCTGTGCTCCTTAAAACAAAGTCCATCAGAATAATCCATATAAAGGGGGATAGAACACAACCCTGCTTAACTCCTGATTTAATACAAAACAAGCTGCTAACCTCATTTCCTTAACCGCAGCAGTGTTACTCTCATACACAGCACTAATCACTTTAATGTATTTATCTGGTATACCATACAAGGATAAAACCTTTGCTAAACCTGTTCTATCAACAGAATCGAACGCTTGCTTATAATCTATAAAACTGAGGACCAAAGGTGTTTGAAAACTCAGGCACTTCTCAATTATTAACCTACGAGTGAAAATTTGGTCGACACATCCTCTACCTTTTCTAAAACCGCACTGTTCTTCTCTTAAAACTTTGTCTACGGCATCTCTCAGTCTAAAAAGTATCATACTACTAAGTAATTTACTACCTACAGAGACCAGACTAATGCCTCGATAATTACCACACTCACTTTTATCACCTTTTTTATAAAGTGGCTTAATTAAGGTTTTCCTAAAACCGTAAATTCGACTATTTTCTCGTTTTTCGGGTATTTCAACCCCCCTTCCAAAAAAACGTCTCTGATAGACATGTAACTTACAGGGCATGCAGGCAGCATAAGGTGGACCCAAATGAAAACACAAATATTCTGAAGATTGCTTTTATCAATATGTGACGCCTGAAAATAGGCCAACAAATTTGTTTTTTCAGGTTGACCTAGACTTAGTGTAAGCAGACAGAGACAAGGGGACTTCAATGATGACACAACCTATGAAACAAAATATGTTGCACTGATTGGGATGCCAGAAATAGGTCCAAGCTTGTTTTGTCTTTGATTACCTAGAAACTTACTGGACGCACATACGCTTGGTACTTGCAATGTTTGTTAAGTCAACATACCGGAACTCGCAGCTAGAAGCGGGTTTAGCATATATGTGCGCTTAAATTATAAAACTTATAAATGAGTCAAGTGGGTGGATATTTACGTTTGAAATTGATGCATATACGCAAGATAATAACATAAAGCAAACGCTGTAATCGCAAAAGAAAGGAAATTTAAGGAAAATTATCCCCCGGAAAATTTCCCCTGCGAAAAACTCCCCCATCTGCAGAAATTTTTTGGCCGGAAAATTCCCTGAGTATTATAACAATCGCATTTTAAATTTGAAAGTATTTGAAAAATCCCCCTGGCGAAAACTCTTCCACAGACAATCCCCTCGTGAAAATCTCCACCGCGGAAAATTATCCCCCAAAAAATTCATCCTCGAAAAATTTCCTTACATGCAAAATAACAACTGTATTATTAATTTAAAAGTATTTGAGAAAATAGGTTAGGATTATCAACTTACCCGTCGGACCTTGTTGGATAGTTAATATCCAGAAAAGGTGAATAACGTGAACGAAACCAACTGTCAAGTATTTGTGCTCAGAGGTTTCCAACTTCAGTCAGCGATTTTTATACCTAAAACCTTTGCAAGAGAGTACTCAACAAATTCTTAAAAAGGAGACAGGGGGGCATTTCAAAAATATCCTTTTCTATATCTTCGTTAAAGTAATAAAAATAAATCCTTGTCCCTCCCCTCTATATTTCCGTGAAATGAAAATTTAGGGCGATTTTCTAAAATGTTATTTCAATCCTAACTTATCATCACGTTAATAATTTGCTGAAAAATTCTCTTCAAGCTTTTTATCCGCCTACCGTAAAATTGAGAATTATGCCTGGGTTCTTAATTAGAATTTGTAAATATTAGTGAACGCCCACAACCCGCTGGTACATTATTGTTTGGCGATTTACGCTGACCTTGCTGATGTAACGATATTCAAATTGGTTTAGCTTTGTTTTCTAGGAGCAGGAACCGTAAGTTCATGAGCTAATTGAAAAAAAAAAACTAATAACTAAAAACAGTACATGGTTTTATTTTATTTAGTTGTGATCATATTATTTACCTTCTGACAGGGGTGGGGGGGTTCCCCAATTTCAAAAATCCTTTGTGTCACATGACTTAAGCCACGCGTTGGAAAAGTTTGGGTTCTAGGCGGCTTCTACCTTATAGTGGGAATAAATTAGTTGATAATATAATCTTCTAGCCGCAGTTTAATTAACATAAACTTTGAGATTCTTTCTAGAAGAGAGAGATCTGATGATAAAATTGCTTTTTAGACCTCATACCCGGACTTTAGAACATTTCTTCGAAGTGCACCCGGACAATTTTTAGAAGGAATTCTACCTACTCCCCTGCATTCGGTATGTCACTGCCCTGTTTATGACAAAAAAAATCTTATAAACTAATAAAAATAAAAAAATATTAAAAGAAATATAAATAATAAAAAAAATTATAAAAATCAGTAGGATGAAAAATATGTTTCCTGCAGCACTGTCTGAAGCATTTACTCAAAACATCCTGAAAAATCATACGTAAAACTGACAGTTTTCTACCCCCACCCACCCCCTACATAATTTGAACTGCATCTAATAATAGACCTATTTAAGCACACAAGCGGTGGCAAGGCTAAGTGCAACTCTTACGTCATTTTTTCACGTTTTGTCATTATTTTCATAAATTCACGCACTTCTTGCTGTTTCAACCAAGGGCTTTTCTATAAAAACTTGCCCCTCGGGTGGTCAAACAACGCATGGCGGAAGTTTGCCAATTATAGGGTGAAGAGGCACGGCGTGGCGGAACGAGCGGCACTTCTGAGATATAAACCAGGTGAGATTTGATAGCCTCTCTGATTTGACATATTTTGTGGCACCTGAAATAAATTCCAGCGTACGCGCCTGGACTTATATGAAATTTTAAAGCAACTAATCCATATAATAAATATTCAGCAAGGTGTTATTAAATTTCTTTTCTTTTATTCTTAAAAAATACAATATTTTTATACAGAAGACTGGTGGTTAGTAAAAATACTTAACCACAAGATGGTTTCGTTAGTCTATAAAAATTCCAAAAATGGCACAACAAAATAATAATGATGCAAAAATTAACAACGAGGTTTCTAAAAAAAAAAAAACAATATTATATACAGACCTAATTCGTTAATCCTATGTCGGATTTAAGTTCCTAAACGTCATTTCATTATGCTTCGTCATCAATAACCAGATAAATCACAAAAAAAAACTTACAAAAAAAAAAATCATAAAAAGAATTCCTTCTGAGATCGGACCATTTTTTTTTTTTAACGTCGATGCTGTCTAGTTGTGAGGGTAAGAGCAGACCCGCGCACAGAACTTCAATCTTGAAAACTAAATATTAAGATTATTAATTTAGGAAACAGATATCGGTCTTATGGGCATGGGTGCCCATAAGCTAAATTTCAGGGGGGGGGCTAATTGGACCTGGTCTAATTGGAACTTCCAATGCTGTATAACAGAAATCTCAAAACAAAAATAAAAAATATGAGGCAGCATCATTCAGCCAGGGGAGGGGGCTGGAGCCCCCCTCTGCCACTCTCCCATATGGGCGCCCATGCTTACGTGTGCTCAATTTTCATTCGTAATTCTAAAGTTGCGGAAATAGAAATCCGAAATATCGATTCTTATTTTGAAATGTCTGTAGTCTGACGGTCGATATTCGCCCATTGAGCTAAGTTCTAACAGAAAAGGGCTTTTCTGTATAGCACAAACGACCGAGTGATGGCTTTTTTAGTCCAGTCTGTACACAGCAAGCTTTTATTTTGAACACAATTTTGCCGGCCGACGAATCTATTTCTTTAATTCAGATTCGAAGCAGAAGCAAGCCGAACATTTTCCCACATGGTCACATTGTGCAATACGAAATCCGGCTTCTTAAGTGAAAGTCGATTCCTGCCAGAGACTAGCTTTAGAAAAGATTAAATTTGGATCATCGGTTGCCAGCATGGTAATAATCTAGTCGTCACCATGTTTAATAGTTCAGTTGGTAAAATAAAACTTACTGACCACAATTATGAATTAACAGGTTAACCCTACATTATAGGCGCTTTCCACTGGCAAACCAGTTTCTCAATACATAATTCAGAACTATCAGACTGCCGAATATTGTCCCATATGCCGACGAAATCCGGCCGCGAAGCGAATATCGAATCCTGACATATAGCACAGTCACAAGATTCAGATTCAAGATTCAGAATTATCAGTGGAACAAAAAAGTTTATAAACCCTAGATTGTCGAAAATGGTCACGCTTTTCATTGCCGAATCCACAATTTGGATTATAAACTAACGACGCCGATGGTCACTAAAACAGCGTTGTCAGAATCTAGAGCTGTAGTTCCCGACCGATTTTGAACCATGTCCCACCTAGGGATTTCTAGAATCCTGATGCTCCCCTAGTGATATCTAAATTTTCTTGTTCAGAATTCTACGTGTATTTACCTGAATCTAATGAAAAATATTGTCTGAGTGCAACGCCTTTTATTCAATGTATAACGTCATTGCTATACTATCCTATATCTTTTTTGCTGTTTATATGCATTAGAATGTGACGTCTTTCACATGAAAAATAATTTTCAAAAAATGTTTTCAAAATTAAGGCTCTGAAGTATTGTCACCCGAAGGTTACACGTCCTGTCCGTGACAAATCAAAATATTGCCATGTCCCACCGGTGGGGCCTGAGCCGACGTTAGGAACCACGGATGTCAGCAAAATAGCACATTTGTAACTCAGGTTATGGCTTTACAGCAAGGTTTATCAGTGCAAACGACCTTATAGTTGGCTACTTCAATGAATTGGAGCTTAGGGGTGGCCCACTCTCCATACTTTAGTGTGCCTTTCGCATGGGCTACTTGTTGCGCCAAGCGTAGGGTGTACTTTACGCTTCATTTGTGACAGAATTCCGCTACGTGTAGCACACTGCCCATGGTTGCACAAGTCTTGAAAGTGGCCAACCCCTCGATTGCAAACAATTTGTGAACATACTTCAGTGAGCCTTAATTGGCACTTTCGTCGACGAGAAGTGACGTAAAATAAAGGGAGAAAAATTCGTTTATCTTTCCTACAACAACCCAGGTTTAACATACATATTCCTGAAAGTTGAACAATCACAGCTCAAATAAAAACACACTTGTGCTACACAAAAAGTGAGCTCTCCAAAAAAGCTCATATATGGCAAATAAAAGCACATTTACTAAATTTGGCATATAATCAAATGATGTACGAAATGACCGAATTGATGCATGGCTATTGCAGAATACGGGACAGTGATAGTCACACACTAGTCTAACACATATACATATACTAACACAGAAGCACAGATTCAACTTTCGGTGACTGGATAATGCGTTCAATAAGTTTGTGACAATTAAAAAAAGAGGAAAGTAATCTAGATCTAAAGAAACTCTGGATTTAAAATAAAATATTTAAAAACTGATAATAAATTAAGACCGGATGACTAGTTTCTATGCTTTAAGTATGGTTGAAAAAACATGACTGCTAATATTGAGAAATAGGGAAGGATCTGCTGAACCATAAATAGATGCAGTCTCAAGTGAATTCAGTCAAATAAAGCTTGCAAATAAACAGACAGTTCTTGATAATGAGTTGTATGTAAAGTGACCAGTAGCGTCAACTCACGAAAACTTAAGGGGGAGGGCGAAACGTTATTTGGGTGGGGAAATTGTCGTTTTTTAAGGTTTTTCAATGAAAATACCAGAAGAGGCATTCGCCATGAAAATACCCTAAAAATCTATTTTTTACAAAATCAAGGGGGACAAATGCCCCCCCCCGTTGATACCACTAAAAGTGAGACTTCTTATAACTAGTAATATAAATATTCTATTTTTGAAACTCAGAAAAATTTTAATAGTAAAATAAGAAAAAATGAAAGAAAGGAAAGGTATTCTGGAAGAGAAACTTTTGCAGGGACTCGGCGTTTTTCCAAAAACTTCAGATTTTTTAGAAAAAACTTGGGTTTCCTGATTCCCAATCCCAAAACCTCATCAGACCTACTCTACCTGTTCATTTAAAGCGATTCTTTAGGACATTACTGCGTTCTGGGAGCATATTTTCAAGTTGTAGTTTTCACAATTTTGCTAATAAAGTATTCTATTTCCATTATATTCTTTTTTTCATTAGGATAAATAGGTTTGTTTAGGTTACGTATTTAATATATGCTATGCTTTACCCCCCCCCCCCCAATAATGTGCAAATATATCGCCCAAGTTTTGTTTCTAAAGTATTATATTTTCATTATAATTTTGTTTTATTTCATTAGCATTCACCAAAGTTCACTACTCCAGTGTTATATAATAGACAAGTACCCATAAAAATTTGGGAAATTACAAAAAAATCGTGATTTCAGTGGAACACATGGGATTGAAGGCTCCCACCCTTTGTTCCTACCTCCATTCATTGCTTAAACTCCTATTCGAATTTTAACAATAGGCTTCTAAATGTTCTAATACATTTACTAAGTGACCGCAAAATGTCATTTTAGTGTATGGAATGCACTAATGTAACATCAAAATCCGTAATTTTTGCATAATAGAGGGATCATATACTCATGA
This sequence comes from Artemia sp. Kazakhstan ARC1039, assembly GCA_029168905.1. Classification (NCBI taxonomy): domain Eukaryota; kingdom Metazoa; phylum Arthropoda; class Branchiopoda; order Anostraca; family Artemiidae; genus Artemia; species Artemia sp. Kazakhstan ARC1039. The sequence continues at coordinate 8,487 of JAQQPU010009058.1, forward strand.
TATTACAATAAGTAAATCAATATAATATACATAACAATAATTCTAAAAGCGTAGAGTTGTCCCTACGATTCTCCAGATACTATGACAGTGCGTATTGTCACAGGAGAGAAGACAAACGTGAGGAAACAGGCTAACATTAAATTGCGAATACATTAAAACGCAATTTCGAAGTTGAGACCCACCCAACAGATTTATGAAATAGACAAATTGACAGGCTTTATGTTAGTTGACACTCTATCATGAATCTTATGATAAACCACCCTTATAGGTACCATCAACTGAAATTATATCAATCCATCAAATCACAGAACATACAATACCTACGCGGCAATCAATCTCAATGCCAAAGTGATCAAAAGAGAAGCTCTTTTATAACACATAAAAAATTTAATGAATAAATAAAAGTATGTACTTTCTATTATAGTGAAGTTTAATTAAGATTCTAATTAATTGATCTTTTCCAAGATCAAAAATATTTGTATTGCCAAATAACGATTGGAGAAATTAATGGTTCAACAGAAAAAGGACTTACAAGCAGAAATTTGATTTACACGGGGTGGGTTTCTATATCAGGGGTGTATACAGGGAGGGGACCTCAGGGCCTGCTCTTCTAAGAAAATCCTAAGTCTTTTTTTTAATTTCTGGACATTTCTACGTCGACTAATCAATTAAAATTTGCTTTTTTTATTGTCCCCCCCCCTCTCCGAAAATTTTAAGCATTCCGCCTCTAAAATTTCTAGGTATGTGCCTGTTCTGTATAATGGAAAAGGCACGTTAATCAAAACAGAGAATTCAAAGCATATTGTGAAGCATTGGTATTTTTTTTTTTTTTTGAAACTAGCGCAAGATCTAAGCCATACTCACAGTTTATAAAATTAGCAGTATGATCATACCCTATCTCACCCATTATAAAAACCCGGACCAAGGTGCGAGTGCTCCAGAGAACGTTTTTGCAGATATAAACATCAGCGGCATTAGATCTTTTCACGGGTAGACAAGTCAGATTTCTCTTGGACACGAAACAAGTGGAAACTCGCAATTACGAATAATGCACTTTGTAACCATTTCTCATTGATTGACGGAAACAGACTAACCCGCTAATGCAGAAATAAGTGGGAGAAGTTTTTTGTTCGCACCGAGAATGAAGACCAGAAATGATCTGCGATAAACTTACTGGATAATTCTATAAACTGTGGCCATATTCCACAAATGAGTCGCTTAGCGAAGAACTAATTATATTCAAATATCTGTTGTGCTATAAAATCGTGTCACAAATTCTAAATTCAGCAGATTACATGGAAAGTGAATGGTTGCCTAAAATTTTGCAGCTCATGATCAAACAGTTTTTTTTCGAATATAAACAGATAAAACCTAGTTTGTATGTGGATATGGTTCGATTCTGTAATAAACGAATTGATGAACAGAAAAACAAATTTGTGTTAGTGAACTGAATCACAATTTCACGTACTTTTAACCTTTTAACTGAATACGCCAAAAGAAACTGGCTTCTCATCTGTTCAGACACATTTAATCGATTTTTGTTGCTATATGATGCATTGGAGCAAGTGGAGAAAGTGTTATAACATTGAAAGCAGATACAAAAAAAAGAAGAAAGACACCATTCGATTCTTCCCTCAACGCCTTCCAAATACAATAATCGCTACCGTGGCAATGACATTTCGGCCCCTCATCGCCTAATACCTAAATATAACCCTTGGCTATGTAAAAAGGTTATATTGTTTTGGTACTTATGTACTATCTGTAA
>JAQQPU010009058.1:11927-24460 GCA_029168905.1 Artemia sp. Kazakhstan ARC1039
TATATATATATATATATATATATATATATATATAATAATAAATGAATTGGGAAATGAAAGATATTCAAATGGATATGCAGATGGTGAGCCCAGACTCCCAAGAAATCTCGTGATTGTATTAATATTTTCTAGTGATTGACGTCTTTTTTTTGCTGGGTTGACGAGTTAGGCCCCTTTCCCGAAATAAACCCCATCAAAAATACCTGATTTAGGAGAGAACCTCAGTGTACTCTTGTTATTTATTTATATTCGGAAACATCTATGGAGCGCCCAGAAACATGATCCGTACGGCAAGGCCGTACCCAGGATTTTTTTCGGAGGGGATTTTACTAAAAACAAATTGGGGGGGGGGGGGGGGAACACAAAAAAAACCTCAAAAAAAGCATACAAAATTTGTTTATGTCCATTTTAGTTACGTTTTTACGAATCAGACAAACATTTCGGGGGAAGGGGGTTTAAAACACCCCTGACCCCCCTCCCCTGGATACGGCCTTGTCGCACGGGACTAAATAGACATACTTTGGCCAAATAAAATCTGTTTCAGGCGGAGGAGGGGGCTAAGGAACAGCATCATCTGTTTGAATTTAAATTTGCTGAGCTTAAGCGGCAATAGTTGTAACCAATTTTATGTTAACTACTATCACAAGCACCAAGCTTTAATTTTTACGAGTTACTCGGAATCGTCGTTTCAACTTCCTCATATCTTTCAATTTTTACAGTTTCTAAGGATGGAGAGGGGTAGGGACTCAGCTATCCAAAATATTCCAGAGTTGCTGCACTAATGATTGGATCTGGTGGACAATTGAGCCAAAGATATGAGTCATAGCAAGTCGAATAAGGTTTTCAAAGAGCTCAGATGGAAGTGAAGAACAAAGTTGCAAATTGAAACGAACAATAATGATTGCCTCGCAGCCTATGCAACATATAAAACTAGCTCAAATAAATGGGCCAATGATATTTCTCTATTATTTCTATACATTCTAAGGTATTTTGAACCTATTTGGATGCAATCGATTTTTTGCAAAACAAAATAGCAAAAACAGCACTCGTTATGGCATGATTTATTTCGTTACTTGAAAGAGCAATATATTTTTTCAGTTCTTTTAGAAGAGGCTCCCTTCCAATATTCTACGACATCTGGTTCAATACGATAACCCCTGGGAAGGGGGTGAAAAAAAAGAGACACGTCAGTGCTATCCATGCAAAAATCTGGCTGCCCCTATTCTTCAAGCCGGGGGAGTATAAACCCTCTGTTGAAGGGTTTTGATAATGGCAATTGAATGGCTCTAATTTTCTTCTCGGTTAGACTTCATCTTTGTGGAGCTTCGGGTTCTTTTCGAACTTCGAAAATTCTCGTAATTACAAATTGCTATTCAATGGACTATAAATAAAATTTCTGTTTACAAAACAATGTAAATCGGGAAATAATCGTGACAATACTGTTCCCCTACAGATTTTTTTTTTTTAGATTTCGGCTAATATATGGGTGGTTGACTCTACTACGTTGCAGCTAGTGCCTGCAACCACGATGGGTAATAATGGACTGCCATAATCAGGAAAAGAGCACTAAACCGAGACATAAAAAAGAAAGATGAAACAGATTTATTTTTAAACGTCCTACAACAAGTAAAAAAGGAATAATATCTTACAGGTGTTCTTGAGTCATTCATAGACACATTACTCAACATGGGAATCAGACCAACGAAACGAATCAGTCGTTTAGAAAGTACTTCACACTATAACTCGAAAACAAAAGATATGTCTTTGTAAAACCGAATATTCCCATAAAGTTATAATTTCATTTAGTCACATGCTGACTTGCATAATCTGAAACTACAGATGAGGCTGACATTTAAAAAAAAAGAAGGTAGTTCTGCCCGACAAAAGTAGTTCCTGGACTTGAGTGACAGAAGATTGACACCCGACAAACAGACGCGGGAGTTAGCGACACTGACCGTTGAACGATGTCGTCCCAAGATAGTAGCAACTTCTTCACTTAGATAACAACGATTGCGTGAAACCTATGGCACGCCCTCCGTTAAAAACTAGATTAATACATCTTTTAACAGGTGGAGGAATACCCGGGGGTTGTTCTCTGGTTCCTTTCGTTTATACGCAAGATTTGGTCTTTGAAAATCTACGAACTTGCTTTACAATTTTCAAACGTTATAGCATTAAATGTTTCCTGGCCTGTATTAGATTTTAATTATTTTAACCCAGGCAAGGCCGTACCGAGGATTTTTTCGGAGGGGGTTTTACTCAAAGATCTTTCTACTGGGGTGGGTTTTACACAAAAGACCTCAAAAAACGCATACAAAATTTGTTTATATCCAGTTTTGTTACGTTTTTACGAGTAAAAAAAAACATTTCGGGAGTGGTTCAAACCCCCCCCCCTCCTGGGTACGGCCTTGAACCCACGCATACGTAAGATTTGTAAATTAGTAGACTGTTGCGTTTGCCTGATTCCAATATAAGAGAATAGTTAAGATACAGAAATTCTGCCTTTACACTGTAATACATTAATTGAAATACCATACTGGATTTTAATTAGATGTTTTTTTTCGTTTTTGTTCAGAGTTGGTGTATATTTTTCATTCTGTTCTCATCTTTTTTATATGTTTGTTTAAGCCAAGTTTTTAGTCGGTATAGGCTTCTAAATATGAGTCCAACATATTCGGACTTTTATTATAATAGATGCAAAAACCTTTTTGTGTTTTTTCGCTATCTTATTAAAAATCATCTCCATTTTCTAATACTTTCATTTCATTTTAATTGCAAATCGAAAGGCACTGAAGTTTAAGAAATTATTTAGAGTTACTAAGGTATTGCTAATAAAGTCAGTGTTCATTAAGACTTAGTTTATGTTTCATATTTACATGGTTTAACATCCACTGTTTTGGTAATGTTTTTTTTTTATAACTGTAGCACAGTACCAAAGGGGTTCCCTACGTTACACTATCTGGTGTACATCTGAGAGCGCCAAGTGTGCCGCACAGTTCCGTCACGCGTGGCACAGTCCCCACAGGAATTGAAACAGTTCCACCACGGTTGACACGCACTACCTTATGTAAATGATTTTCGAAAGTCAGTGCCCCTCGTGTTATTGTTAGTGTTAGAGATCAGGGTCAATTTAGGAAACAAGACACGGATGATAACTACGCATTCTGCCTTTTTTTCATATGCAATGTACCGCCCTCTACCCTTTACTTGCCTTCCTAATAGTTTGTTTTGTGTTATATCTCTAGCTGCTTAGGGAAATTTTGTATTATTTTATGAGCCCTTGCTACATCTTTAAACAATGTTTTCGGTTGTGAATATTATTATATAGGCTACTCATAGTGTCCAATACAACCCCAAGTACTGGGTTTCCTTGTCAAGCCCCTCTTTACTTTAATCAATAAAGCCCCTTAACCCGAAAAAATGCTATTTATTTCATTACAGCCTCTTAAATACTGATACTGAACTAAACTACAAAAGAAAACTCCATCGGTAGGAATGACCCTCTTACGACCTGAACCCTTCTCAACCACAATGAATTAGGTGGAACGTGGTGACACACAATTCATTAGAAAGTAGATTAACACATCACAAATATATCTTTTAGCCACAGGTAGGAAGGAGGTTACGAACGAAGACCTCCTGCCTAGGTTCTAGGGTAGGCTGAAAATACCATGCAGAGCCGTTTTCACAACTCATCGCTCAAATGTCGCAAATCGGAATGAGAAGGATATGAATGAGCATTAGAACTAGCGTGAGAACATGCAATGACGAATTAGTCTAATGGACTAAATGTAAATTAAATATTTTACCGCTTTTGTGATTGGAGCGAAATTAAATAAACTCGCAACCAAAATCTTATTTCTGTCCAGGAGCGTAGTTAGGGGGGGGAGGCTGTCATCGGGTGCAGTCTCTGAGGAAGCACCAAACTGATGGTTTTTTTTCGTTAATACTATGATCTACTTATATTGTGGTAGTATGATGAGGGGGTGGGGGCAAAAACTGACATTCTCCCCTCGCGTTGAAAACCCTAACAACACCTCTGTTTCTTTCCAACTATTAAAGCCGACAGTTGGATTCTAGCCTCAAGACTTGGGTACCAGAGTTATTTCACATTATTAACTTTCTAAATAAAACTAGATTTCCTATGGTCTACATTACGGCTGTATGACCTGTGACAGCAAAGTAGATTTATCTTTGCTTGGCGATACGGGACCCAGTATTCAATCACAGCTGCCGCAAGATTAACGAGGAAGGGGACCCGTCAGTTAAATATATTCCTCTGAAATTTCTACGGATGCTGGGCAAGACGTTCATGTCTGGTCCCATCATTACGTTTCATATGAATGCATAAACATACCATTTTTTCATACCACGACTGGTCAGGTTTTATCCGTATCGGCTTGTAATAAGTCAGCTTTTCGACCTAATGATCAAACATTTTCAACTATTATAAGCAAATAGGACGGTCACGCGTAAACAATATGGAACAAATCGTTCGGCATATTGACGAAAAAACAATGCAACAATCTCTATTTTACGTGAACATATTGATTTAGACTTAAGAATCGAATTAAAAAAGGTAAAATGCTTAAAATAAAAATACCAGCCGCTTCTGATATGCCAAATACGCAATGTGCCAAAATATGCCCAAATACAAAATTCTGATGAGCCAAACACGCAAAATTCCTACCATAAAATGACTGTCACACTATCTTGCAGTCATGAATCATACCCGAAATGAAAGACAAACAAAAAAAAAAAAACTTTAGAAACAGAATTCTATTTCAATTTGAAACAGAATAAAAATGTAACAAAACTGACAAACATAAATAAAAAAAAACTTGATCAAGCTAAATCATGTGGTTCAATATTGTAACTATCACTGACTAGATACAACTATGCACAAAAGCCATGCAACAACATCATCTAGCCATGCCGTACAACATTCTAAACGGACTAGCACAAATGCACAATAATGCACAATTTGAAAACAATGCACCGGAACACACACACGCGACGTCCGAGGCCCGTGGAATGAAAGCCTTAATTTTAGTCTCATCTGAGTATTCGTCGGCCCTATATTGGGCAATCGGTAGGCCTTACCTTATTTTTTGGTGGGGTTGATTTTAAGACATTTTGGAGTCTTTCCAAAAATCTTTTCGACAAAATGCCAAAAAGTAAGTTCAAGCCCACCGGAAACGACCTTCGAAATCAATCTTAATACTGTGCAAATCCATGTTTAGCCGTATAAACATGGGGCGTTAGTGGTGGAGTGAGACTGCTAAATGGGGGTAAAATCCCAGGCGATTCATCCCACGGAGCCTCTAGCTACCTCGTCTGGTGAGGCTGGGGTGTTGGAGCTGGTGATAAGGCCATATGGGAGCCACTGGGGCTTGAAAGTCCGTGAGGCACAAAATGATGCGGATGAGGACTAGATGTCGGTGATCCATGCATTGAGTAACTACTAGAATTTGAAACTGGGGGTAATAAACCGTGGTGAGGGTGATTCATACTACCACCATACTGAGGTGACTGTAAAGGGTGAGAGAGAAGGTGGTGAGGGGTAGAAGCAGGAGGAATATGCCCACTATACATCATTTGTCTTACTTTTGTGTCATCGTCCTGAACGTTATATGTGAGTTCCGTCTCTTCAAATCCAGTTGCGGACATTCTCTGATCTCCAGAGCCGTTTGGCGGATCTGGAGAGTTTAAACACGTCTGGATTAGTGCTTTTCCTGCTTCAGATGTGATCATTGGCTGTAACTTTCGAGTGGCAAACGTATACACATGGCCTGTTTCACTGGCCACCAGAAGCATAACCTGAGTCCCTGTTAATGTAGACAGCTCATATGCCTGGAAATAAAAATGCTAATTAAGAACCTTACAGGAATTAAAACTACTTGTACAACCACTACTACGAAAGAGAGAAATGACAGCTGTTTTTTTATTAAGCAGTGGAATATGTTAAAATTAAATTAAAACAAAATATTGATTATTTTAATTACTTGACGAGACTACTCGCCCAAATACTTCAAGAACGTTAAGTACAAGACTACTCGTTTAATTACTTTAGTCGTCAGATCCTTAAACCTTCCCTAGCCCAGCCTTAAGTGTCTGAGCTGTGGGTACCAATTGTCATCCTAATCTTCTGTTCTTGTTTTTTATAGATGCAATATTGTTCGACCAATTTCAAAAGTTGGTGATAGATTCTTTGATCCTTTGGAAGGATTTGGTACCCTATTAACGTGTGCAACTCGTGTCCCTGAAGAATTTAATTCTGAAACTTACAAGATTTAAAACAATCAATTCATTAATTTCTACGACCGTTAATACGTTTCCTTGTAGCCGACTATTAAAGGGGACCAAATAGCATTTGTAGAACTGTTGAACCATCACGGATAATTTAGGGAATAAAACTTAGAAAAACTTGTAAAATACTTATTGCTGTTTTTTTTGCCTATGTTAGAATAGCTCAGAAACTCTAGGAATTGAAAATGTCGAACAATCGAAAACAATTTTAATTCAGGACGCACTGGAAAATACGTACTTTCAGCTATATTGAGCATCAGTATTTTCAAAGTGTCAAAATTGATCCGGTAGACATTAATTTTAATGCATTTAGTTGCATCCTATCAAGACCTTTGATATTATTTGCGTGATGCTAGTCGACTAAAAATCTCTAATTATTAAGTAATTATTTATTGTTAAATGAGTCGAAAATTAATTAAAAATATCATTATTATTATTCAGAACTTTATTCACTATTCATCCAATTTCTTATTATAAATTGGATGAAGTGACTGACAATGATTGATCACCCTGTATTTTCATTTTTCAAGATATAGGGGATAAAACTGGGAGAGGTTTTTGCAACAATTAAACTCCAGAAATATTGTGAATTCAGGAAATATTTCTCGCCAAAATCAAAATTAACCTGTAAGCACGCAGACATTTTTTCAGTTTTGCACATATTTGCAACAACAGCTTAACTCTAGGGTGTTTAATTTCAACTCTGGGACATATTTGAACTCTAGAAGATAAACTGTATTTTATACAGAGCCATATTCAGACAAGGCCGTATCCAGGGGAGAGGTTAGGGGGCTTGACTCCTTTCCCCCCCCCCCCCGAAATATTTGTCCGACTCGTAAAAAACGTAACAAAAATGAATATAAAGAAGTTTTTGATGCGTTTTAAAAGTTTTTTTTGTACCCCCCCCCCCCCTTGAAAACAATTTTTTGTACCCCCCTGGAAATAAAAAAAATCCTGGATACGGCCCTGTCTACAGATAATCTCTTTTTATTAATTGGCCAACCTGAATGACAATCATTAATTGCTACTATGTAATTTTATTGTTCAAAACATATAAGGGTCGAAATATGTGAGTTTTCATAACAAATAAACTGCAGATATATCGTGAATCCAGGAGAATGTTTTCCCTCGAATATCAGGAATCAAAATTAACCTCTAAGCGAGAAGATATCTACCCAGTTTTTGCCCATATTTCCAACAATAGTTAAATTCTAGGAGAAATCATTCCTTCTCTATTAGGACTTCTAATTCTAGAAGATTAACTATACTATACACGGAACAATATTCATTCAACGGACAGTATCTTTTCTACAAATTGGACGAATTGAATGGCAATGACTGATCATAGTTTATTTTGGTTATTCAAAAGATATAAGGAATAAAACTGAGTGAGGTTTAATGACAATTAAACAGCTGAAATATTGTGATCTCAGAATTTATTTATATATAAAAAAAAACAACTAAAAATCATAATTAATCTACAAATAATCATAAATGTATCCAGTTTTTGTCCGTGTTCCCAACAATATTCGCATTCTAGGAGAATTTATTCCCAGTCTCAGATTACTACATGTACTATATGCATAACTGTATTCATCCCGCAGATAATCCCTTTTTACAAATTGGACGGACCGACTGACGATGAATGATCACCATGTACTTGTATTGTTCAACAGATATAAGGGACGAAACTGGTGAGGTTTTCATAACAATTAAACTGCTGAAATATTGTGAATTCAGGAAACGTTTTTTTTTTTTTTGCCAAAAACCAAGCATCAAATTAACCTGTAAGCGAAGAGACACTTATCCAGTTTTTGTCCATACTCCCAACAACAGTTCAACTTCAAGAGGATTTATTACATGTTTGAAAAACCAGATTCAGCTCCAATTTTTGTTTCAAATTTGGTATTAAATCGCTAAAATACCACCACGAGTGACAGAATACCCAGGAACTATGTTGAATATGGTAACACCACAAAAACTAAAACACTTTTAAAATTCCGTGTATCTGCAACCATGATTATTTTGAATACCGATAGTTAGTGATTTTTTGGCCATCTTTTATATAAGATGTTTTTAAAAGTTTGCTGCCTAGTTCCGCCCTTTATAATTACAACAGAACACAAATCTAATAATGAGACCGTCGGTATATTTCATTATCACATTTTGGATATCTATCGTGTTTAAAGTTATAAAAGTAGAATATCTGAGAAATTAATAGAAATATGTATATTATGTTTCAAGAGAATATGCACTTAGATATATATATTATGTGACAACTCAGAGGGTAATGCATTGTATTTGAGTCTTGGTACTTTTTTTTCATCAAAAATGCGTTTAAAATAATTTTCAACCATAAGTATTTGCGATGAGCTACTTTTTGTCTAACTTCTCTATGTGGCTTTTATGATGATCTATACAAATCAAATGCTCTGTATATTCTTAATTGCAATTAATAACATTTTAAAAAAATTACTGTTGAAATACAATACAATTCTTGCAAATATTTTTCATTTTTTATGGTCCGAGGCTCATGAATGCCGACGGTCCACCCAAGTTCTGCCAAAGAGGGTTCTTTTCAGAGACGTGTACAGGAGGGCCTCAGGGCCTGTGCCTCCGAAAATCGCAGATTTTCTCGAATTTCTGGGAATTGTTTATTCAAATTTATCAAATTAAATGCCTTTTTCCACCGAAAAGATTAACCATGTCTCCCGAAAAGATTAACCATGCCCCCCCCCCACAAAAAAATCTTGCGTGCGTGCCTGGTTCTTTTGTCTGTAAATGTCTCTTTTCTCACAAAAAATGTTCCCCTTTCTGTGTTAGTTCTAAGAAGGGTCAAATGCTCAGTCTGTCCGCTTGCAAATACCAATGCCATGGTTCCTGCCATCAATGTAATTGGCTCCAGTACTTCCATATGACTGCTAAAACATGACGCAGTATTAAAAGTGAAAATGCGGCAAAAGGTGCCATTTTTTCGCGATTTTCAAAGCAAAAATTCCCCTAGGAATGCCACGTTATAAAGTCACTTTGAAAAAATACACAAATTCGAAGGATTCAATAAACAACAACCTAAAAATCACCAAATAGCTGAAATATGTGTCATGCGCCAACACTGACTGGCTTTTGCGTCATGATCAGGCTGAGTATTCATGCATAAATCAGTTTAGTTATAGCTGAATGAATAGGGCTGGAATTCTGATCAACCTGTTTGTTCGAAGCAATACCAAAGATTTGCGTGAAGAATCAAGTTAAGCAATCAGTTGCTTACGATCAAGTGAGCACGCATTTGGACCATCAATTTTATCACATCAACACCAAAATATTTCAATCAACTAATCATCAAAAGAATTTATCAAAGATATTAACCTAAAAGTCATTTGAGAACAACTCAAATACAGCATTGCACGCTATTTATCAATTTCATAGACAAAATTTTGCACTGTCTGTCGGCCTTACAGGCACATCTCGTGCTATATTCAATATCTAAACTTTATAGCAAATCTTTGCCATGGCTTGTCGGGTTTAAAAACAATCTGGAGCAGGTGGGGTATAGTAAGAGTGGCGGAACTGTGCCAGACGTGGCAAAAGCACCACATGGCAAAAAAAACACTTTCACCACGATTGATACACTTCCCTCATGCTTGGCATACTCCACCTGATGTACGTGTTTCTAACAGGGGACGACCCCTTGAATTCAGCACTAAACTGAGGTCCCTTGGTTAGTCGAAACCGTAACTTCAGCATGAGATTCGAAAAAAATCTACGCAGATGCAACGCAGTGGTTCTGTTCACACCTTTCACCCTGGCATAAATAGAGACTTTACGTAATGGTATGTAATCTCGCGGAGCAAATTTTGTCCGAAACGGAGGTATCGCTAAGTAAACCCGTGCAACAGTAGACAGGATATACAGTATCGACAAAGGATATACTCTCCGTTAAAAATATGAGACACATATTTAAACCACACAAGATTCATACTCCGCCTTCGATACCGATGTACACATCACGAGAAGTCTATGGAAAAACCTATTTTTTTTGTCCGACCACTAGCAACTAAACTAAGGTTCTGACGTACATTCCCAGGGTCGATACGCGCGGTATCAAATGTGTTTTATGTTTGGAAAAAGAAGACGCTACAGTCTACAGTGACCCTTGCAAAGTAAGTTTATGTTACATTTTGCAAAGTCAACATTTTAGCAACCAAATAGCATTTTATGCATTTAATAAATATTGAAAATAAATTATAAACTTTCGTTGGAAGGACTTTCACGCCGTCTTTTTATCACAGCTGATCATGCTTCAATAATAATAAGATCATCCATTATCAGAGCTTCTCTTTTCCACATGTTTAGTTTTTGAATAATTTGCTTACTACGATTGTGATGATTTCTGGGTGGCTTTATGAACTTTTAGCTTAGCCTATAGTGTGAAAAAACTTGTTTAAGTGTGAAAGGTTATACTTAAAGAAGTGTAACTAAAACACTTAGCATAGAATATTGCGTGCGTAGTAGGAAAGCAGCTTTAATTTCAAACCACCCACTCAAATTCATCTTGCATCCAAATTGCAGCAGTATATCACAACAAAAGACTAAAAACGATTTGCCATTAACTTTGATATCAAGGCCTTAAGCTCTTCAAAGAAAAACAAACCTATTAAGGGACAGAAGAATTAATTCGGCACGCTTTTCCCTTAATCCAACTAATCCTGTGACAGGTTTTTTTTTCTGATGAGTCTGCTGGTACCAGCTTTTGGCACAAAACTAAACTCAATAAAAATCCTAAACTCATTGTATGATTCATCATGTCTCAGGGCTATTTCAACAAAGCACTGCCTATACTGTACCACTGAATAGTATGCAAATTGCACTGGGATTTGTGCCACAATTTCAGCTGTACTCTGCCGAAACCTGGTAACTACATAACATCCGATTGAGTTAAGAATGAACCTCTCTTAATCTGAACATGGCGAGTCCAAAGGCGGACTCATAATTTTCCAGCCTACAATACTTTCTGTGAAATGATCTAGTATCTATAGGAGTAAAAACGTATATGTCAGGTTTTCAAGAGCCAAAATCTTGTACGGACATAAGCTAATAAAATTATAAAGCCTAATAACTACGTCTAGCAAACAACGGAGTGACAAAGGTGGGAAGAAAACAGAATTCGGGAATCCCATTGAACGAGCTCTGTGTCCATCTATTTTTTACCATTTTAAGAATGAAAAAAAATTACTTTGTGATTTTCTAAAAAATTTGAAAAATGCCGGTGCTACGCTTTGGAAGAGCACCAACGCAGTTTAGCTAAAACATCCCTCTATTTTTCCCATTCTAAAAAAAAAAAAAAATCTACTTCGTAATTTCCTCTAAAATTTGAAAAATGCAGATACTACGTTTTGGCAGAGAATAGCTGAATTTTCTATTCTTGTTTTGTAGCTTTTGGCTTGGTTACCAACAAATCCAATAAAAATTCGCTTACAACTCATACAGATTCGCTTGTGTGACATTTGCATTCAGTTCGACATCCCATTACAGCTTACACATAGTGTTATCTACATCTATGGGTTTGCCTATGGATAAGAAACTTCATATTTTCCATTAGAACTTCTTTATATCGCAATCCAGTAAAATTTCTTTGCGGAGAGATTGAAAATATTCAACTTTGATCGCATGTACAAGTTCGAATTGCGTGCAGTAAGATTTCGCGAAGATGACGGCAAGCTCAGTCAGAAAAAATCTACATTGTGATTGTAAATTTCACATCTGGTAATAATGAGGCATTAGACAGCTTTTTGCTCGGATAGCTTACTTTTATAGCACAATAATATATAAGATTCTCACCTAATTATGTAAAAAAACTCTATGAGGCAGAGAACATCGTAGTCAAATCTCATCCATGGTACCTAGCCAGAAGGGACAAAGTTAAAAATGAAAATTTCCCTGGACCTCAGTTTCATGCTCCCAAAAATGTGTTCAACGAAACGCAATGCCCAATAATAGTTTCCTAGTTGAGCTATTTTCATTGGTCGTCCACCAGGGGAAAAGAAAGGCTTTTAGTTTGAATGTCCTCGATGTAAAACATATAATCCCATAACTACATTCCTTGGGAAGTATTATTAAGATTAATCGAATGACAAGAATGACCCTGTTCTAGAAGTTTGAACAGGTAGCAAGGGCATATACATGTATTCATATTAGCAAGGCGGTATCCAGGGGGGGGGGGGGGG
>JAQQPU010009059.1:11622-24513 GCA_029168905.1 Artemia sp. Kazakhstan ARC1039
ATATATATACACAAGCTCTTGCTTGAGGGTGCCATCCATTTGCACAAATTTCAATCCAAAAGAAAGCATAATTAAATTTTATTAAAAAATTAGCTCACAATAATAGATCAAAAGAGCTTAAGCTTACTTAAAACAAGTTCGATGATTTGATACTTTTAAAAACACCTTTTAATACGAATACCCAAAAATAATCACTCAAGCATATCAACTGGCTAGGCTAGAAAACAATATGCTAAGAGAACAAAACTTCCAATTCTCTAATATAGATAAATAAATTAATAAAAATCAAATCACAGCGAATCAGAAAGGTTCTAGAGTGCTTCTCGTACATGGTCGCATTACGGGTAAGCAGGCAGTGGTACCAGGTCTGATATTCATCGATATTCTTTGCACCTAGCATAAAAGGTCTTTTCTGGGGATCCCACAGGGAGTTGATACTAGTAGTACCTACCAACAAAAATTGTTCAACAGCAGCATAAACCATTGTTCACAACTGTAAGTGCAGACTTGCGACAAAAGTAAATATTTTTGTTGACTTTAATTGTTTTGTTTCAAATCTTAGATTGAAAAAAAAAAAAAAAAAAAAAATGCGAGGTAAAGACAAATAAAGCTTCTAGATTTATTGACTCCTTCAAAATATTATTGTCTTTTATTGTTGTGTTTGAATATGTCGAGTCTAAAGGGATTCGATGCTTAAAATCATTTTGCGAGCCTCAGCATCAGATGACAGTCTCAAAGACAAAAGACCCACTAGCGAATTCTCTCAGGGGACTAGCTACCATTGAGAGCTTTTGAGAATCCGTGGTTTTACTATGAATTTTGGTTGAAAACAATGAAATTTTACGTCCCTGTGTCGGAAGGGTTTTCAATCAAAGCGGTTAGCACCATAGGGATTCCCAAATATGCCATATTGCTTAATTGGTATTTCCTTTGAGGATATTTGTAGCGTTTTCCAAGCAGGTATACTAAAACATTTTTGAGAACTGCCCTTTCCGGGGAAAAAATTCCAGTGTCCTTTTCAAACATTCTGGCCTAAAAACCCAACAAAAAATCATAGGGGCTTCGAAATAAAGATGCACTATGTGATGACTTGGTAAAGAACAATTCTTCTCATTTACCACCACGACAAATGTCAAGGAAGAGAGGAATATCCTAGCCTGTACATATTAGAAATATGCAGGCAACAGTGAGAACTAATTCGTGAAATACCAATATTTTGCTGGCAACATAGTTGAAATTAATACAAAACGTTAGGTTCTGCGGAATGCTTAAATGTATTTTGAATATATGTATTCAATGTCGAATCATTGTGCCAACTCGGACCTGTTTCGTCTACAATCTAGCGAATTAAAAGCTTAAAGTCTGCTCATCAATTATAGAATGTGATCTATTTTGAAAATTAGTGAAATACTAAAAAAGCTGGGCAGAGAATCAATATTGAGAGATACAAATCGCAATTCAAGCAAGGGAACCAAAAAGCCTCATACCCTAGTTAATTACAATAGCCATATATTTTAGCCCCTTATTAAGGATAGGAAGTTCCTTTTTGAGGGCTTTCGATTAAGCAAAAAGGCCCCTTGTTCGAGACTTGTAAATTTGTGCGAAGGACACCAAGGTGAAGTCTTACTTTTTAACATAAGGTATCTAAGTGGCACATTAGTTCCATTTCCTGTCTTTGCTAATCATTTAGAAGCAAGTTCGGAGATATTTGCGCCAACACAATAATATAGTTACATAAGAAAATATTATTCAAATACAAGGAAAATCTATCACTGAAGCAGGTTAGAAGTAAAATTGACTCTACTGAAAGCAATCCGTAAGGTGGGCCAAAGTATGCGAAGTTCATTTGAAAATTCATCAGACTGCGACATCAGCCGTCCGAAACCAAAACAACTCCCTAGCAATTCTTGAAGAACTGCAGTTTGAGCTACATAACTGCAAATAATTCGTTTAGATATGGATAAATATAAAGTGAGACATCTAATGTAACTGCGAATATAAGCAATAAATACAGCAGAGCCGGTAGTCATACAGTAGGCGTCTAATCCAAATTTGTTTTGAATGGACAGTATTTTGAATTTAGATTGCTATCCTGATTTGACAAATAAAAACTGCGAAAAAATGCAAGTTCGGCCTCGACCGAGTCCGTTGATTTTGAATTGAAGTTATCAAGTATTTTGCATGCTGAAAATAAATTGACAGAGTATTTCTGTATTTTAATTCGAATAATAAACTGCCGTTTTATTTGTCCTAAAAATGTGTTATAAAAAACCATAGAGATTATAGCCCCAAGACTAGCCATCCACAAGCTTCCTTGTTCACAACTTTTATCCTTTTATAAAGACAATATGATGAAAAGACAGAAGAAAATTCTACTTTTAGGCCCATTTACAATGATATTTTGCTGATACTTGGGTTTAACTTCTAATTTCATCTAATTCTTTCCATAGAATTTTCTGATTGGCTCAAGTTAACACTAGCTAAATCTCGACATTAATCAAATATCTTTGTGAATGAACCTTTACACGTACACCATCATTTCTTTCAAATAATCGTTAATTAACTAACTTTATTTACACCCATATTTGTCAGGGGTCTTATATAATAATAGTATACTTCGTTCCAAGGTTTATCTAGCTTAAAGTCTTTGAAGTTGCACAAAACAACCAATAAAAACTGTGACAAAACAGTTTCTTTTCCATCGCTACGTTCAAACCAACTGAAGAGAAATTAGTCCTGTGCTCAACATTTGGTTCACAATTGAATTTGATATTCAAGAGTATGCTACAATCACAGGATGAAACCTTCGATCGTGAAATAGGGACGTTAACAACTTGTAAATGATTATCAGAAAACAAATTCACAGCGAAGTCTTCTAGTTTCTCAAAACAACTGCAATAGGCCTACAAATTTTAGGAT
Source organism: Artemia sp. Kazakhstan ARC1039 (assembly GCA_029168905.1). NCBI lineage: Eukaryota > Metazoa > Arthropoda > Branchiopoda > Anostraca > Artemiidae > Artemia > Artemia sp. Kazakhstan ARC1039. The sequence goes on from JAQQPU010009059.1 coordinate 14,542, forward strand.
TTCTATTTACAGTTCTAACTTGAATTTTGACCATAGTTGTAGGATTGTCATATTTTTTGATAGTCCTTCCCACAAAATTCTTTTGGAGTCGACGTTTTGAAAAGAAGGAGTCGACGTTTTGAAAAGGAGATAGTGAGGTTTTACACAAAAACATTCATTCGTGTGAAACTTAAAAAAGAAGCTGATTAACTGGACTAGCGTTTTTTTTTTAAATAAACTGAATCAAATTTCTTTTTTCTAAATTTCAAACAATTCTATCATTTTCTTTTTCTTCGAGATAGCCACTACCAGACACAATTAGGGATTTGGATTTGTGGAAAGGTTTATTGTCCACCTTCTTTTTTTTTGTTTCGAAGATTTTCTGACAAATCGATTTTGACCTCTCACCTAGGACACACTCTGCCTCCCATAATACATTTCATTTTTTTTAATTATCACTTTTTAATAGAAAACAAAAATTAATCTTAGCACCGTCTAATAAATCGTCAAATGAGTTAGTGCTGAATAAAAAGCCTTAGATTCAAAAACAGTATAGATAAAATCTTTTTTTGAACCAATACAAATAATAATACTAATAGATTTGAAAAAAAACCGCATTACTTACTGACTATTCTACCGTCGCCAATACAATATGTCTTGTTAATAGTGTGTATGCATGTTTTTTTCATAAATGACTTTGCTACTATAGCTACAATTTTTCAGAATATTTAATAGGATTGCAAAAAAATCGCCAAGGTTCTAAATTAATGCAAAAACCTTTCAGTGTTACTTCGAAGATTGCCAATTAATATGCCAAAAAAAAAGAATGAGAGAAAGGAAATAAGTAACAAGATTACCAGAACTGACATATTCTTGTATTTAGTATGGTCCTTCATACTTAAATTTAAAAGTAGTCTCTTATTATGGTCTATTCTGTACCTCAGAAGTTTCCTATTTGCACTTTTACTGCTATAAACTCGTCGCAGCATTAGAACACCTGATGGCGACACATTGACAAACCCTCACCCGTGCCGCTCTATTCCAAGGTCCTACATTGCCAACCTCCCACCCCTATCTCTAAGGTCGAGCATTTCCCTTACAATCTTGCAGTCTATATTGTTGAATTACTATGCTTTAGCGGGTTTTCTCCATATGAAGGGAATGGACAAGCATGCTAACCTGTCCTTTCAAGATAATGCGGTTAGTGGGGCTGGGCCACTTCGTTCATTGAGTTTTACTTGGCACAAAGTCATCAAGCTCTATTCCTGAAATAACAGATTGAGTGCCTACAGTTTTAATATGGGATTTCTTGCTTATGGTTTATAGTAAGTGATTAAATTCAAAAAGACTTTGAAAAAGTAGTTCAAAGGCTATAGGACTTTAAAAAATCATCGATAGGACTTCCCTTGACTCCAAATATATGCGGAAAGCAGTTCACACCCGATAAGGAACACCTTTATTTGATCCCTAATTATGAAAAAAATTAACCAAAAATATAACTAACTTGATTAACTTTGATATCCAAATGGTGATACCCCCTACCTCCAAGTCGTTTAGATGCCAACTAAATAAAGATTTAATATAGGAAACATGCATAATAGATAGGTCAAAGAAGCCTTTTTTTTAGAGGCACCAAATTAGTTTTATTAGAGGATTTTGTAAACTAATATTGACTTAAATATAAATAAATCCTAGATTCGTGATTAAGTCAATCAAAACCTTCCAAAAAAATTATTTAGCTCAAGGAATAAAACCGGAATATATGCTACTTGACAATGGGAACCATTGATCAGCAACTCAGTAACTGACTATTTATGATGAATTTTGAGACACTTGATCACACCTACAGCATATAAATTATAGGCAGTATGATCTTTCCCTATCTCACCCATTATAAAAACCCGGACCGAGGTGCGAGTGCTCCAGAGAACGTAAAAACATTAGCGACATTAGATCTTTTCACGTGTAGACAAGTAAGATTTCTCTTGAACGCGAAACTTGGCTTCAGCGTTGGAACACTAAATTTTGAAGAAACTAATTTTAAATTAATTTATTCCAATACATATATGAAAATCTGTAATTAGTAGTGCAATGTTATTATTAGATATTTTTAGGAATTAAAAGTTGGTTTCAAAGGCATTTTGAGAAAGTTTCTGCCAAAATACGTGTTCCAGGGTAATTGGACCGCTGATGGCAGATCAAATGAGAGGAGCTGTTTGTACGCGCTAATGCAAGAATAAGTGGGAGGAGCTTTTTGTTCGCACCGAGAATGAAGAGCCAGAAATTATCTGCGGTAAATTTACTACTATATCTTTATACTGTGCTCACACCCAATCTTTAAAACTACAATAGGTATTTTTTCATTTTACCAAGTGTTCACAAGCTTCTACAGTGTAAATAAAATTTACTTGCCACAGGTAAGGGAAACTCCCTATATCACTAACAGCGAAAATAAATTAGAAACTTGGATGTCTCTTGTGGTTCCTGAAACTGATATTGACATGGAAGTAGAAAAGCTCTACGTTCTATACTCAAATTTTTATCTATTAAAGACACCAATTAGGGCCTAAAAGCCTAACATTACCCCGCCCCATATTATTGCTTATTATATCTTCCCTGTAAAATTTGCCTGAGTTCCGAATAGCCCAAGCATTTGTATATAATTTCTTCTAAGTATTCTAAAAGCTTCGTCTAAATTCTTTGTCTTTTCTGTGCTTACTATATCTGTAAAATTGTTCTCTTTCAGTAAGCTACACCCAAATGTTTTGGCCAAAGATTAATGTAACTTTACCTAAGTAATGGCTCCCTACTATCGCGTTTCTAACTCAAAAATTCGTCTATCGCATAATTAAAACCCATAATATCAAGTCTCAGACAAGGGTCGCTTTTTCCTATGATCACTTTAAATATATATCCGCAACTTAAAAACTAAAAGGGGAAAGGACTTGTCCGTTTCGTTATTTGCTTCTTAAATTTCTCATAAGAGTTACTGGGACTCCTTATTTCATTCACTTGTTGAATCCTTTCCACGACCTTTTGGGAGAAGTTAAAAGATTGTCTGATGACCTGTGTGTAGCTGGTAATATTTCAGTTGAGGCACAACCTCCTTTCTTTTCTGACAATAAAAACATCACAAAAGCAAAATTAAACGAATGATGAAATTCATTCAACGACGTATACTTCTAAAAGATAAGAGAGAAAAAGCAACACATATCATCAGTATAAAAACACACACACACACAAAAAAAACAGTTATAAACACTCAATAAGTTTCTGCAATTTAGAACTATTAAAAAATTTCTAATTTGGATTTTGACAAGATTAAGCCAAAAAATGTGACACAATACTATTCTGGATGAATAAATACGGCTAAATATTAAGCTAGAAGAAATTGTCTTTAACACTGAAGGGCAGTCAAAGCTGCGTTTTCTTCACACCGGGAAAACAACACAACCAAAACAATGCTTTGTACTAGCACAAAAATCCATCTGCTGAGATCATATCTTGAAATCATCTGCCATGATTCTACCACCAGTTGCACTGCTAAAGCAGTCGTAAATATCATTTTCGTTTTGAGTAGCCTTAAATCATTCCAAAAGACAACAGTGACTTTTCCTGGTGCTCCCGTTTCCCGTTGTCTTAGAAAGTAAAAGTCCAAACGAAATCGCACTTCACTTTTCTTCTCCTTTCGCAAGATAGACACTCTCCCTCTAAAACCAAACAACCGACTAAGGGCGTCCGTGGATGAGAGGGAGATCGCGGAAAAAATCACTCTTGTATCCTGAAGAATTACGAAAAAGCAATTCTCTTTGATAACTGATCGCCTGTCAGGAGCACCCCAGAAAATCCCCCCTGATATAGTTGTTGCTAAACTTGTGGCAGTGAGGAAGAGAGTTCAAAATAACCACTAACAGACGCTGCAATAACGCTTAGATCCGATGATTCTGTGTCGTTTAAAAGCGACTCTAGATTATCTATCTCAGTATTCAAGTCAGGATTGAATCCGTTGTCATTTTGTATCACTGATGTAAAGTCATCAACTGAGCAGTCTGAAAATTGAAAATGAATTAAAAATTATACTATGAAAAGCTCACTTGAAAAAAAGTCGTTTGTCGCCTCAGACTATAAAGACACGAGTACATTTAAGAAGAGGGGCGGAGTGGTCAAGGTCTCCCTCCCGTAAAGAAATTTCGTGCCTCGATACTGATCTAAACGTCAAAGTGAAGACAAGAATTTGCTTGTTTTAAGTTCGGCCTTTTGACAAAAAAGCCAGGATATCGTCCAGTTTGACCTTTAAAGTGAGTGAAGTAACCTTTGTCTTGTAGCCTTCCCCCTATCGATTTTCACGGTTTTAGGTCCCCCTCCCACCGACCTCATTTCTCAGTGCGTCCATGCATAAAGCTAGCTGCATTTGTAATAAGAAGGCTGACTTGCCTTTTCATCATTTACACAAATTGCTCGTCATTCGATTATTTTCAAAGCTTTACAGAGGAAGAGCATAAAGTTGTACTGAAAAAAAAAAAAAACAAAAAAAACTATTACTACTAACAACTCACAGCCGCCTGAGACCAACAAAGCTGCGCACGCTCCTGCTCCATCCCAATCTATTCAAAGCTTCCCTCTTTAAACCCTCCCAGGAAGTTCCTATTTCCTTTAAATCTTCCTTAAAACTTCCTCCCACCCCAACCCAGACGACCTGCTTTCCGTTTAGCCCTTGACGGTTGGCCAAAAAAGACAATCTTCGGCAATGTGAGATCCTTCACCTGCAGAACGTGCCCTAGCCATCTCAACCTTTCTCTTATTATAGCCCTAGAAAGCGGGATTGAACCACATTTTTCGTACAACCTACTGTATGAAATACGGTCAGTCAGCTGGGTACCCAGAACAATCTGTAGGTGATTTCTCTGAAAAATTTCAAGCAAATCTTCATCCGCTTTTCGGAATGCTCATGCTTCAGAGCCATATTTGACCACTGTCATCCGTGTAGCTTCCAATATTCTAATCTTTGTTTGCAGACTTATGTTCCATTTCTTCCAAACTCTTTTTAACTGTGAAAAAACACCCTAAGCCTTGGCTATTCTACTTTTAACATCTTCACTGCTCTCACCATCTTTACTAGTAATACTACCAAGGTAAGTGAAGTTGTCCACCTGATCTACCTTTTCGCTACCCAACGTCACCTTTTACATCTTCACTTATTCAGAGCCTTAGCGACTTAGTCTTCTTAACATTAATTTTCAAACCTATTCTAGCACCCTGAACTCGTAAAACCTCTAAAAGTTCATTCATTTTGCTCACACTTTCATCTAGGATGCTTAAATAATCAGCATAATCTAAGTCCAGGAGAGTTTTTCCTCCCCATTTGATTCCGTGGTCTCCCATTACCTTTCCTGTGCTCCTTAAGACCAAGCCCATCAAAATGATCCATATAAAGGGGGACAGAATACAACCCTGCTTAACCCCTGATTTAATACGAAACCAGCTGCTAACCTTAGTTCCTACCTTAACCGCCGCAATGTTATTCTCTTACATAGCATTAACCCCTTTAATGTATTTGTCTGGTACACTGTACAAGGATAAGATCTTCGCTAAAGCTCTTCTATCAACAGAATCGAGTGTTTGCTCATAATCTATAAAACTGAGGACCAAAGGTGTTTGATAACTCAGGCAATTCTCAATTATCAACCTAAGAGTGAACATTTGGTCGACACATCCTCTACCCTTTCTAAAACCACACTGTTCTTCTCTTATAACTTCGTTTACAGCATCTCTCAGTCTAAAAAGTATCATATTACTAAGAAATTTGCTACCTACAGAGACCAGACTAATGCCACGATAATTACGACACTCACTCTTATCACCTTTCTTATACGGAGGTTTAATTAGGGCTTCCTAAAACCACTAGGTACTTCCCCCTTTTCAAAATCATATTCATAATCTTCAGTAGCTTATTTCTAACCTCAGAGCCACCATATTTAAGAAACTAACCTAAATAAAAATTTAAACAAGCTCAATTTCAATCATCATTAGATGAAAACATTGAAGACTCAGCAACTTTCTACGATTTTCAGCTTCATTTCTGTGTTCAAACGGAATCACAAATGGCTGTAGTTATCAAATAATTATTCGAAAACCACCAACAATACATCAGAATATAATTCCCATTTCCAAAAGTAATATAAAATCAACGGGAATTTTCTACAGGGGAACGTTCAGGTGCTCTCACAAGCCTTTGTCATGCAACGAAAGTTTTAAATTTACGCGGAAGAGCCCCAGAAGATGTGACAGTTAAGATCAAGATAAATCAATTTTATGCATACAGCAATTTTTTCCGATAGTATAAATAAAATCTTTTAAAGCCAGAGGTACAACAAAACAGGAGTTTTGAACTAATGGTAATCATGCCCACACTCTTAAGATAAAAAGGAAGAAAAAAGAAAAGAAAAGAAGGTATGTAATAAGAGCAGCATGGTTACTACTGCAATCCCGCATATCCTCCTCAGCAAACAATGCTGCTCTTAGATATTGTGTGAAAACAAGGACGAGGTAGGTCAGAGCTAATCTTCAAAAGGAGGCGACTCTGAGGCTAAGTAAAGAGCAAAGAAACGACCTTGAGAATGTGCAGAAACGAGCTACCCATCTGATATTAGGTCCGCAATTCACGAATTACGATGATAGCCTCAAAATCCTAGGCCTAGAAAGACTTCATGCCAGGCGACACCAGCTTACAATGGCCTCTGAACAGAAGCTTTTGGAGTCGAGCAAGCATCGAGGCTTGCTCCCCGAACCGGCATGAACAGGGTATAATACAAGGCACCAGAACAAACTGGAGCCTTGTAAGCCCACGGCTACCGACCGATACAGATTGTCTTTTCGACCCTATTTTATGTCTCATTTTAATAAGTAAGTGACAAGGAAGTGTGAATAATTAAATTACATTTTGTGTCTCATTTAACTCGTGTTATTTGACATAATAAATTCGTATCGTACCGTATCATATTCTGAAAAGGTGCAACTGGGGCCCTCTTTTCACGAGAAGTTCAACTTATCCCCCTGATCTCCCATCCATTGAATTTATTAAGTCAAGCCAAAAAGCAAAGAATACGAGAATTGATGACAGGAAACTTTGCCACTGTAACACGTGTTTAGGAGGAATTCAAACTAAAAATACCGGTGAATGAGGAAATACCCAGCAGAAAAACACGCAAGACAGAAAAAATAATAATTTAGTTTTTATTTTATTTATTGAAATTTAGTTCTGAACTAAATCTCCTGTGCCAAGGCCCTGTAAATTCTTGCAGCCACTGCAACCAGAAGTTCAGAAGTCAACTTGCAAAGGAAGCAAATTCTTATTAAACTAATGAATCATAATTACTCTTTGGCTTACATTTATTTTCTTTTTTAATTACGCTTACTGTTTTGTTCCAACCACAAAAATTTATCGCTTCTTAGGAAGAACTGATATTTGACAGCATAGTCAATAACCAGCCAGAAGCCATCAAAACAGGTAACACTGAACAAGCTTGGCTCCTGGTTACAATTCACTGATCTACACCCAAAAATAAAAGCTAATACTGATTCGAAATAGCCAAACAACAGATTCTACTGTCCACCTTTGCTATTAAATTAAATTTACAGTAAAGTAAATTTGAAACATACAAATAAACATACAAATAAACTTTACAACATTGAATCGAAAAATCTATCTAGCTAATACAGAAAAAAAACATAAATGCGTTTATGGTTTAAGATTTCAAAAGCTCATTGGCACGAATATAATCAAGCAGAGATGACCCAGTTTATTTTAATTTCCCTATTCTAGATCAATCCTACATTTTACAACACAATTTATTGAAAGAAAAACCGAACATTTCCTAATTTTCAATTCATCAATTAACTCACATCACCTTTAATCAACGCCCTTGACAGCCTTTTGGTGATAGCCAACTGTTTTTTCCCACCATTAATTATTTCCGTTTTTAATATTTTTTCCCGCGTTTTCCCTTTGTGCCCTTTTTCCATCCAATAAGCATCAGGAGCATTAGAATATGCTTGTAGTTTCACAGAAATAAACGCTATATGTATTTATGCTTTATTTTGAATCCACTAATAACAAAATGTAAAACAAATTGAAAAAGAAAGAAGACACTAACTATGAACAATGTATACTTTCAAAACAGTGGAAGTCTATTTTTACTGAAATCCGAAAGCTTGGATCCGAATGCCTTGCAAAGAAATGCAGGTGGACACAAACACCAACCAAAGATTAAATAAAGCACAAAATAAAAGTACACAGAGAAAAGGAAAAAAGATCTATGACCAAAGAAGAAATAAAATGAGTAAGAATTACAGCCTAACCTTGAACATTAATGTCAGGAATGCTGGACGGTGTCTGTGGGGTTTGAGGTGCTGTGTTCATTGCAAATCTATTCACTTGCTGGTCAATACACTGTCCGAATGAAGAAAAACACAGATTAGCATCAAGGCCCATGTCAAGACCCAAACCCAGGTTATTTCCTGTCTGCCCGTGAACCTAAATAAAGGATGAAAAGATTTTCATAAATTTTAAAGCCTTTGTTACATCAACAGCAAAAACAAAGTGAAAGATTAACTCAATATAGTAAAAATGCCACGTACTACCCCCCCCCCCCCCCCCCCTTCTACGATAAGTCAGCTTAAATGTTTAGCCTTATGCATACATGTAAAGTCTCCTCCTTGTTCTCCTAAAAATCTTCTGTACAAAAATTAGAAAGCAGTAGCCTAGAAGATCAATTTGAAGACTGAACTTGAAGCACTTTTTAGCTTGTATATAATATAATTCTTTCAATTTAATTGGAATATGTAAATTAAAGCTTAATTTGAATTTGCCTTTTAGTATTAACCTTATTCTTTGATAGAATGCAACATAAATTTGATTGTATAACAAATGCAGTAAATATATATGTGCATTGTCTATTTTTATCACTGAATACCTACTTTTGCAACCCCCATTATACTTGGAATCTATCTAATTGTATTACTGAGATAATTATAAACAAAACAATTCAAGCAAGTTAATAAAAAACCTAACCCAACAGAAGAAATTCGAAAAGAAGATTCATCGCTGGTTTCGCTTTTAATGCGACAGTCATCTGGTAGCAATAACATCCATAATTTTGGCATCTGCTTACGTGCCTGAGCACAAATAATGCTCTTTGGGTCATTGTCTCACTGGACTCAGCCAGATTTACATTAAAGAAAATTATTTAGGGTCCAATGGACAAAAAGTTTTGTGTCACTTTTGTTTCTGATCTCTTGTTTATAGCAGCTATTCTAATCAGGACTGCCACTGAGAATTTAACAAAATTCCAGTATTTACTTTCGGAAAATCCCAAGAGTAGAAAACAAAAACCCAAGCTATTAGGTTTTGATGTTTCAAACAAACTTGGTGGAGAGTACGAACTTGTGTCCTAAACAAAACATATCGAAAGACAAAATCGAAAACATGATAAAAAGCTAAAAAAAAAATAAAGAAAAGAAAACCACAGCAAAAACACCCAAAAACAGGAAATAACCTATACATAAATTTATAGGCGCTTAAAACGCCTGAAGTAAGCAAAAGACAATGCAAATTGTTTAGGTTGGAAGCTAGGATGCAATACAGCCAAACAGTTAAAATACGACCATTTGAACTTGTCCCACCCTGAATATTTGCTATATAATTAAAGTAGTATGGATGATAAGGTGTCTAACAAAATTTCCCACCAGAACCGGTTTCCTCACTTACTCATAGAAATTTGATTAAAGTGGTTTATTTGGAAACCAACCTGACTGAAATAGAAGTCTAAATCCATCAAATCTGCAAGTGAAACGCATTTATGTCCAACTTGCTTATATAACAGTAAAAAACCTATCCACCACTTACCTACAGTTAAATATAACCTACTTTTGGATGTACAAGAATAACGTGTGCGAAATTTCAAATTTGAGAACTTAGAACTCTTAGATTCAATA
>JAQQPU010009060.1:0-15670 GCA_029168905.1 Artemia sp. Kazakhstan ARC1039
GAAATTGACATGATTACCCTGGGCTCAAAAAGCTGTCCCTTCTTTTCTGACACATAACAGATGCAGTAAAAAACACAGAAATATTCATACAAAACCGATCTGTCGCATCTATTAATCATAAACAACGAAAACTAAAACATACAGTTGAGTAGAACCGAAAATAACTATATAATTACCCTATAAAAGAAGAACGAGTGACCCCCCCCCCCCAACGATGTATGCCTTTTAGTCAAATTAAATTTGAATAAATTCTCGAAAATAAAATTCACCTTCAGAGTCGGATATTTATTACTAAGTGTGAGGTAAGAATTTTTAAACTAATAACAAATACTAAAAAATTAAGTTGGAGATTGAACTGTCTAAAATCTGTTTACATTGGAATTTTCCTTCGTAAGTTTTAAAATAAATCTTTCTGACAATATCGACAAAAAGAATACGGTCATTTACGTTGTATACAAGGAGCATTCAAAAGACACGCGGAATTTCTGTCAACAAGGTAATGCAGCCGGTTTCTAGAACTCTGAAGGAGTTGTACTGACAGAGTTTTTAGAAGGTGAGAAACTGTCATAAGAGCCCCTTGTGTAGAAGTTTTGATGATATTGAGAGCAGGATTAGCTACAAAGCGTTGAACAAAACTCAGTTTTGTATCATGAAAACGCCCTGGCATGTTTTTCACGCGTTACAAAGGAAGATTTGTGACAATTTCACTAGTAATTGCTGTTATATCTACCTTATAGCCCAGATTTAGTCCCATCTGATCTCTTTTTTTCCAACTCAAAGAAAAGTTGAAAGGCGTCCATTTTAACAGCACCGATAAAACAAAACACGAATAAAAAACATGGCTCAAAAGAGGGTCTTCAGACTTCTTCATAAGGAGTCTAAAAGAATGGAAGCACAGCCTCCAAAAGTGTATCAACCTTGACGAAGTTTGGATTGAAAAGCTGTTAGAGAAGAAGTGATTTTACTAGAAAAATTAATATAAAAAGAAGAAAAGATTTTGTGTATTTCTTGAATGGCCTTTGTAATGTTCGTTGATTCATCTTACATGCCAGCGTTCCATTTAAGATATGCAATTATTATTATTATTATTTTTTTTTAAGTACAGAACATTTTGGTACCAACTATTGTTAGCAACATATTGGACAGGTATAAAAAAACTCCACTAGTTTCACATTGGAGACTAACCCGTATTCATAAAGCTTGTCAATAAATTTGTTACTTCTTTTGTGGTTTTTGAAACAGCGACATTAACGACTCTAAAAAAAAATCCCGAATTTTCTCATCCAAATAGCCAATGAAAAAAAAGTAACGCAACGCAACAAATAACAATAAAAAGCTTACCTGTTCTATAGGATATATTCATTTTAGCTTCAACTGAGCTGATGATCATAAAATCAACATCTAAATCTGTTTTCGGCGGCGTATTCTTGAAATTAATTTGCGTATAAAACCGATCTTCTTTCTTGCTCAAATTAAAAGTGAACTGATAATCTATAGCCAATATATAAAAACATGAGCCACTTGGGGATGCAGGATCCCCTTGATACTGATTCGTTGTGTCGCATCGATCGCATCTATCACCAATGATGCCCTTGGTAGTGCAAAAACACCGCCCGGTGTCTCGATGACATTGAGTGCCATGACCGTTGCATGAACAAGCTGGAAAGGAAAGCCATCTTATCGGTCTATATTATTCTGACATGAGGCAAATGAAAAAAAGGAAAAAAAGGAGGGGGGGGGGGTCAGAGAGCATATATTCAGTTTAGATTAAAAAAAAAATAAATAAATAAAGGATGAAACTTCACAACATCTGTCACATTTATCGCTCGTGGTTGATGACACTGGTAGCAAAAAAACGGAGAGCAAGTGAGATAGATAGATGAATAGATAGATAGATAGATAGATAGATAGATAGAGAGAGAGAGAGAGAGAGAGAGAGAGAGAGAGAGAGAGAGAGAGAGAGAGAGAGAGAGAGAGAGAGAGAGAGAGAGAGAGAGAGAGAGAGAGAGAGAGAGAGAGAGAGAGAGAGAGAGAGAGAGAGAGAGAGAGAGCGTGTGAGAGAGAGAGAGAGAGAGAGAGAGAGAGAGAGAGAGAGAGAGAGAGAGAGAGAGAGAGAGAGAGAGAGAGAGAGAGAGAGAGAGAGAAGGAATACGAAATACCTGTGCAGTTTCCACCATTGACAGGGTTCCCAAAATAACCTTGAACACAGGTCTGACAGTTCGGTCCTTCAGTTAAGTCACGGCACGGTTGTTTGCATTCACTAGTTCCTGGCTCACAGTAGGAATGACCATTGCACTGACACGCTAAAAGAAGAAAATAAATCAGAGGTAGATAAAAGCGATAAGTGCGAAATCCTTAAAAACAAAGTCTAACAAAAACCCCAAAAAATCAAATCTAAAAACACAAGATACGAGCAACCACAAAAAAACAAGCATGATCAAAGTGACCACTGCCAGAGAATCAAGGATTTTTCCCCTCCTTTTTCCATTATTTTACTTCATCCACTGCACGAAATGTTGTCCTTTCTTTAGCTATATGAATGTTTGTGGTGCTAATTTAATTCCCACATCCAACATTTTGTTGGAGGTTGTCACTTCCAACAAAAGGACAAGATATTTATTTTATTATACTTGCTACAGTGAATGTCTGAAATCTATTTAATGTTGATATTCAACGGTGAATGTCCAAATTTTTCTTTCTGCTTGGATTCAATTAGCTTTGCGAGTCAGCTTTTTCAGTCTTATGCAAGCTTTGATGGTAAAAGTTAAAGTTAGGTTGGGTTAAATTAGGTTATAAATCTCACAAATTGGTTAAAAGCCTAATCTAACCCGACCTAACCTATCACCATCAAACCTTGCATGAAACTGAAAAAATTGACTGGCAACGCTGACTAAATCCAAGGAGAAAAAGGTATTTCGGACATTCACCAGTGAATGTCGACATACGCCAATTCCGGACATTCATGCTAAGATATTTACTAGTTTCAGATCTATCCATTCACAAAATCAAGATTATGGAATTACTTACAAGATGTGCAGCTATGACTTACAAGGTATGATCTATCCATTCACCAAATCCGAATTACCTACAAGGTGTGCAGCTATGGCTTACACCAAAAGGAAAGATATCTATATTAGACGTATTAGTTTCAGATCTATCCATTCACTGACGCAGAATTATAATTTACTTAGAGTTTTCCCTATTGAATGATATAAACTTGCTTAAAAATAGAATAGAACTCCTATTCTCATATATCTCTGATATCTTGTAAGCATACTTTTCTATAAAAAAAAAAGAAAATAAAGAAAAAAGAAAAAGAGATAGATACAATTGAATCTAATCTATCGAATTATAGCAAAATTTTTACCTTACGCTAAAGCATTCAAACCACAGGACTTCAGAAATAACGAATCAAAAGCTTGCAGAGGGAACATAAGCTTGCACAGACTTAAAGACTAAATTAATGCGAAACAAATATAAGGGTATTTGGAAAAAAATTAAGCAAACAATGAAAGTTTTCACATACCTGGACAAGAGGTGAAATACCACCGGTCCAATTGACATTTGTCACTATCAACTTTCCAAATACTGTTCTTTTCTGTCATCGGGCCACTCAGACCACCATCCATACATCGGCCAATACCAGTGCCAGTGCCGTCATCACACCAGCCACAACCAGGGTCTTCACGGCATTGATCACATGTTTTATATGAGCCTAAGGAATAAATTCAGATATACAAGGTACGAAAAAGAAGCGAAACCTCAAAAAGTAATATGGGAGAACTACTTGCTTGGAAGTGACATAAGAGATCGCACTAAAGAAAACAATTACAACATATATCTTCCCTTGATAATTGAACAACTCAGATGTCAGCCCCTCAGATGTCTAATCAAGGAAGTTCACTTTTTGCATTTCTGAGATTTTATTCATCAAACTTTTTCGTTAACTTCTGACTTTGTGCGTCCAAGAATAAGAACTAATCCTAAAAAACAACAAAATATTTTGGAGTTTTACCTGTGATTAATTTCTTATATGGCAACTTGATTATCCCCAAACCACACCGTACTTGAGCTAATTCTTGTTGCTTGAGTACTAAAAATTCAGCAAATTTCAACTAGAAAATTAGTAGATTGAATCGATTCAACCTCTTAATGGCTAAATTACGCAATAATAAAGAGTTGATTTTACTTTTCAACATATTTTATTTACAGCTAATACACAGGAAGTTCTTGTAATACAGTATACACCACAAGTGAACTTCGCTCCAAGCATTCTATTTTTCTTCCTTAATTTTTTTTTAATTAACCCCTTCTCATCAACTAAATAAAGAAAGAAAGAAATATTTCCTCCTTGGATTTTGTGGCACATAGGGCGTTCAGATGTTTGCTGGGAATTTATTTAACCAACGGGTTTTCTTCCCCATCGACCCTGCGGTAGCTGGTATCGAATTCCTGGGCTCGTATTGTCAAGCATAAATCAGTTTACTGCGCTATCACAGGTATGTTATCAACTAAGACTCGCTAAAGGAACCACTGGCTTATAAAGGTTTCGGCCCTATCAATTCGCTACATGAATCTAATGACCCTAGCTCACCCTAGTTTAGCAGGGTTATGCCTTTATTCTATCACACGTATCAAAGAGAGTCTATAGCTCCTTCCAGCCTCTCTATTATAAGTCCAAAAGTATTACTTTTTGCAAGGATCATGAGGTGCTTTGAATAATAATGTAATCCTTTATTTGGAATCTGGGCTTCGTAACCTTTATTTTTGCTGTGAAATAAACATTTTATTATTATTGCTGCTACCACTACTACAAACAGCTCAACGATGCCCCAATCCACCTGATACCAACAGAACTACAGAGACAGCTACTTCACACCAATCTATTCAGTTTCACTTTAACCCCCCCCCCCTTACACAGAGTTCCAATTTCCTTTAAATTCTTTCTTACAACCTCTTCCTATGTCCTTTAGACATGACCTATTTTCGCTTGGGCCCAGTTGGATGACCAGACAGCACAATATTTGGCAATCTATTATTCTTCACCCGTAAAATATGGCCTAGCCAACTTAACCTCTATTTCATTATGACCCTGGAAAGTCAGATGTACATGTTTTTTACAGCTTATTTTGTTTTACACACGGTTAGTCAAACGAGTGACATATAGTCTTAAATATTTTATTTTAAGAAATTATGGGCGACATCATACTTTGATATCTTTTTCTTATCAAATGTTTAAAAATATTTAAAAGTCTTACTACCTAGGGCAGTTTCGTGTAGCTCCAAACAAAAATACGCTTTGGGAGCGACATCTTACTTTGATATCATTTTTTATTTTTGACTAAAGTCCATTTTAGAATGTAATCAGAATGGCGACAAGTACTTATTTTGAAACATCATCCAGGCCTACATACACCATAGGCTATAACTTATTACGAAGAAAGACATCACTGCAAACAATCCTAAATGCAGAGCTATCTTTACATCTACTCACACTAAAACTATTCTTTTATTTTTAAAACCTTGATATCCCCCTAGTTTAAGACAATTTAACTTAACTTTGACTTAAACTACATCCGATGCTTATAACGGGACTGGAGCAGCGGAACGAAAAATTAATTGAATTTTATTGTTAACGTATTGACACTAGAGAAGGTCTTTTTACATCTCGTCCTTTTCATTGTGTTTCTCTTATTAAATATTTAAAAATAGTTGAGTTTTACTATCTAGGTCTATTTCGTGTAGCCCCAAACAAATATCAGCTTTTGAAGAGCGACATCTTACTTGATATATTTTTTTATTAATAAACTCCATATTACAATGCGACCAAGCTGGCGACAAATACTTATTTTGAAACATAATCAAGGCATACATTGGTCACAGGCCATAATTTATTACGAAGAAGGACATTACTGCAAATAATCTAAAATAATCTTCTGTTGCGTTTAACCTTAAAGTAATGTGAATAATATATAAAATATATAAAAAAAAGCTTACAATACCTTCATAGATACAACATGATACACGGAAAAAGTTTACTGTGTAAGTTTCTATAGCTATCTTTATATACAAATGTATATGCTTCCAAGCTGCCTTTGTTTTGATATCACTATAATTGTAATTCTATAAAGTAATTTGTCGGTTGAACAGAACTTATGAGTTGAACAGTATTTATCTAATCTCTAGTAAAAACACTATATAAATATTTTTTATCCGACATAAAATCATCTTGGAAGTCATTTTGACTAGTTAAAAAAAAGAAGAAGGAAACAGAAATATTACCGCAGATGGATCCTTCTACAGGATGTTTACATTTCAACTCTGAAGTAGTCCATTCTCTGCATGTGCCAAAAGGAAACGAAGGGATATAGCCGTTTTTGTCAACACACCGCTGCAGACTGCTGCACCACATACAGTGTCCTTGAGTGCAGTTTGAGCAAGTTGTCCTTTCTGAGCAGGGGACATCACATATCTGTTCATCAGCATCAAGATGAATTTTTTCAACTCGATTTTCTAGAAAGTAAAAAATTCTGAAAATACAAATAAGTATTTTGGCATTTTTTTGGTAACTGCATTATCTTCTTAGAAAAAAATCCCAGTGAAAAACAAAATTAAAAGTATATCTAGGGCATTTTTATTGACGTCTGAAAATAAATCTTAAAAGCTGGACTTGGTCAAAATGACTTCTAAAAAGATCAAGCGCCAGTAAAAATTACTGAAACAGCTAAAATAATATTAATTTACTTATAACCCACTATATTACGGATGAAGTGGAGTAGGAGGAAGAACGAAACACATATAAAATAAATAAATAAACATCCCGTATGACAAAACTACGAAAGTAACGGATCAAAACAATAAAAAAAAGAAGATGATAAGGACTTTCTTTAAATGCTTTCTTTTACATGATTAAATAAAAAAAACAAGTTTTTTCAACTGAAAGTAAGGAGCAACATTAAGACTTAAAATGAACAGAAATTATTTCGTATATGAAAGAGACTGTCCCCTCCTCAACGCCTCGCTCTTTACGCTAATGTTTGACTCTGTCTCCCAACTTTATTTTTCAAAACAAAAAAAATTTAGCGTAAAGAGTGAGGCATTGAGGAGGGAAAGCCCCTGTCATATACGGAATAATTTTTGTTCGTTTTTCAGTTGAAAAAATTGTTTTTTTTTTTAAATTTAATTTTTAATCATTTTTTAAAATAATGCTGGGAAATCCGGCGCTCCCTTCATAGCAATGTCCCTTCCCCCGTGAAAAGATCTTCCCACGTAACACCCAACCCCCCCCCCCCAAACTACCAGAAAAAATCCCCCTGAAAACTTCTGTATACTTCCCAATAACCAATACTATACGTAAACATTGGGCAAAGTACATAGCTTGCAGACCTTCCCCCGGGGACTGTGGGGGATTAAGCCATCCTCAAAGACAAAGTTATTGTATTTTTAGACCATGCTGAACAAAATGGCTATCTCAAAATTTTGATCGGGTAGCTTTGGGGAAAAGATGAGCGTGGGAGGGGGCCTAGTTGCCCTCCATTTTTTTGGTCACTTATAAAGGGCACTAGTACTTTTAATTTCCGTCCGAATGAGCCCTCCCGCGATATTCTAGGACCACTGAGTCGATACGATCACCCCTGGGAAAAAAAAGAAGAAACTAATAAAAACACATCCGTGATCTTTCTTCTGGCAAAAACTACAAAATTCCACATTTTTGCAGATAGGGGCTTAAAACTTCTATAGTAGGGTTCTCTGATACGCTAAATCTGATGATGTGATTTTCATTAAAGTTATATGACTTTTAGAGGGTGTTTCCCAATGTTTTCGTAAAATAAGGCAAATTTTCTCAGGCACGTAACTTTTGATGGGTATAAGTAAACTTGATGAAAATTATATATTTAGAATCAGCATAAAAATCTGTTTCTTTTGATGTATTTATTGGTATCAAAATTCCCTTTTTTTTAGAGTTTCGGTTACTATTGAGCCGGGTCGCTCCTTACTTACAGTTCATTACCACGAACTGTTTGGAATTGATCAGTATTAGCAGACTTGTATAAAGTGTATAGATTATATTTTTGTCCCCCCAAGTGAGAGGTTTCACAGAATCAAAGGGACTGCACCAGATGAGATATGATCTATATATATATCATCTGGCTATTATGTAATATCATCTCATATATAATATGGGATATAATATATTATATAAAAGGTCCGTATTTATATAACATAAAAGGTCCACATAATATGGATCTTTTTCCATTCTACAGACCTTCAACTTACCTGGTATGCGAAGTTGATAGTCAGTACGTTTTGAAATTTGAGTTTAAGCAGGACTGTTATATCCTTATTAATATGGATCGGTTTGATTGAACTTTTCCAAAGCAGTACACCAAAGGCAATGAGATAACATGGACTTTAACGGGAAAGAGGGTTGAGCTGTAACTTTAGATTTTATAAAAAGCTGTATAAGCTTTTAACTAGTAATTTAACTTTAGGAGCTTATGTTTTGAGAGTCTTCGTTCTTGGAGTTCCTTGCTTTGAATTCCCAAACTCCTATTATTTTATCATGTATGTTATGTTACAGAATAAATAAGCAGAACATTACATAATAGAGTTACCACAAAAAAGCCTCTTTTTTTAACTTTGGATCTAAATTTTTATAAGACATCAAAATAATAGTAGCACAAAACATATGAACAATCCTTCAGTTTCTATACCACCGCGACAAAAACAATTAACACTTGAATAACGCAAATACAAAACTCGTATATCTTGAATATCGGACAATGAGCACAGTCCTGATAGAAAAAGAAACGAATGAGCCTAATAAGTTGAATAGAGTCTAGCTAAGTCCCTACAGTAACAATGACCACGTATATAGGCGGTGCCAAAAATATAATGTGCATGTCTTCCTATACCAAATAAAAAATTAGTTTCTTTCTCAAACTGTAGTTCCTTATTTGTCGTTTATTGTTTAAAAAAAGTTCGATTTCCGAACAGTATACAAAAACAAATATTTCAAAAAAAGAATAATAGCATCCAAGAAACTATACATTTCCTTGACAACTTTAAGAAGCACCTCATTTCACCAAAAGTTCAAACAAGGGATTATGCAGACGGCACCAATCGAAACAGCAGGCTGAAAACCATACGTAGCGCATAGAACTTAAAATCATTGCTTCGTTTTTCTGCGGGAAGTATGCTTTGATTTGGAACGGCCAATGTGTAGTTGAAACCAGATGGCTAGGTGTTCATGAAACCTAGTCAATTTTTTTTCCCACAAAAACTCAGACTCCATGCTATGGCATAATTTTGTAAAAATTTTCGATCAAACTCAGGAATAACCCAAAATAAAATCCATCCAGCAACATTTTTTGGGCAGAAAATCCAACCCCTGCTGGGACTTATTAACACTCACATGCTTTTGGCGAACTTTTGCCAATCAATGAAATGTATTTTAGTAAACTTTAAAGGTTTAGTCTGAAGAAATTAGCCTTTTCCTTTTCCCGACAACGCAAGAAAACGAAACGAGATAGTAGGCCTGATGACGGTTTTCTCAATTTCATCTTCATAGGCAGCGCAATAGTATTGCCTAAGTAAACCCATACGGCTTCAATGTATTTATTTATTGCTTTTTTACCCAGACCACTTCGCATGTAAGGAGTTGTCGTAAAAGCTTCCGAGGGGACTCATTCGATTGAAAATTGAAAGTTTTAGTACTCATTTTAAGAGTCAAAAGTGATTAGTGGGCAAACAGTCCCACTCCCACGCCCGTTTTTGCAACCCTTCTCCAAAAGATGTCTGGTCTCTATTCATTCGGGTAAAGTGCAAATGAACTTCTGGTCTTACGCATAGAGGGAGTAAGCCCCACTCCCATCTGAGACGGTTTCGGTTCCATATAAGATGCCTTCTATCCAGTCTTTTGAAAAGTCTACACAGCCCTTGAAATATGCCCCATACTACGGTACAAAAATGATAGGCAATGAGAAGGAATCCCATCCCCTAGGTAAAGATTGGTCCATAAGACCCCATTCTTAGGGTAAAAGACAAAACCTGTACCTATAGATGCATCTTTTTATTTTTACACCAACCCATGGGAAAAATTGTCTAACCCTCTCAAATCTAGAGTATGACCCTGAGCCCACCACCACTCAGCTTGATGGCGTGATCTGGCTTTGGACCAGTTTCAGAAACTATAATTTTCTGTTTAAGCTCCCAGCTGTATTTGTTCTCCATGAGATCAATTTTCTTAGAAGAGAGGAGCTATAGTGCCCCCTTCAATGACAAACCACTTCAATAACAGACTTAGTAGATGCAGCACCACAAATCCCGTGGTACAAAGCAAATAAAGAAATTGAAATAGTAACTCAACGGGGATGCATCGTGATAGCCGCCACCTTCTATATGCCCCCTCATATCAAATACTTCAATTCTATTGATTAGTACAATTATAAAAATGTAAAGAAAGTATTACCATATTTTCTGATGTAAGTGTAACACCTTTGGTCTTGTTCCCATCTACAGTAAAGTTCAGTGTGACATGCTGTACATGTGTGAAGAAGACGGCAAGTAGAAGCATCTCCAAGATCACATTGGTCCACTCTATTCACTGCCTAAAATGGAAATTGTCAATTCAAAATTTAAAAATGAAAACTAACATACTAAATTAATTGATAGATTATTTGTCTGCTTTAGAGATCATCTCATCCATTACCTTGGGCACTGAGCCACAGAGAGGGGGAGGATAAGGGGACTACCACGCGCTTCCGAGTTTGTTTGAGGACCGCTCTAAAAAGAATTTTGCCAGGAGAGTGAACTTCATCACGCTGTTTGTGAATAACACAAACAGCGGAAGGCAGGAAGTTGACAAGTGAACTAAACAAAATTAAGGTTTGTACCTAATTTAATTGAATAACTAAAGAGTAATGGTACCTGTAGTATGTGCTTTTTTGTAATTTTCATGTTAAACATTAAATTTTTTTTTTGTCATGACCACAAACATGATAATAAGAGCTACTAATAAATGAACATTTAGACAAAATAAACAAAATACAAAGACAAATTTCTATAATACCCTACAATTTTCGATGTGCCATATTGGTATTCAGCGGGATCCTCCCAGTCGCCTAATAGCTTTATAACATTCACTCTCAATTACACTGAATAGTCACTTCATTATATTTCGTGCACCCAAATGCATTATCTCTTCAAATCTTTCAATGTTTCACATTCAGGCATCAAATTTAATACGCTTTCATTTATACATCCACATATCAGACATGAATATGGAGCCTCATTTCTCCCAACGTTACCAATATACTACATAATAATTTTTCTCGTCCACCCTGACGATCTTCATAGGCGACAAACTCACCGCCGATATCACTAGACTAAAATCACTAAAATCATGCAACGCAGCTGCATAGTAAAAATTTTAAAAAATCGGGAAATGGTAATGTCTATCAAAATTAAACTTATCCCGAACAAAGATTATATGTTCTTCTTCTTTGGCAGAACTCACTTGGATTCCACATTAAGTTGGTAATATGGAATCAAAATTCCGAAGGAAAAAGCATTAACTACCATCTAGAGTTACTCTGTAGTACTAAAGCGGTACATTAACAAAAAAATCAAACAACACAAGCGGAAAACGGGTAAATAATTTTGTTTTACTAGACTATATTTCTGAACATCCCAATAAGCTTTTACAATCCAAAAATATACTCGATGTCATTACTGCTAGACCCTGGCTTCAAAAATTGCACACCAAGCTTGGGCACGCTCGTACGCCAAGTAAAATCCTTTCAGGGAAACAAACCGAGTTTTGGAATCTCGGAATTAACTAGCACCGCGACAACAATAATACACATCTTCAAACGGGCTCTTCTTTCACAAGACTTCGAGAATGATTATACGCTCAATATGGTATTTATTCTCGTTTTAATTTAAGGTTAAAGAATGACAGAAGTGGATAGCAGTCCTATATTCTTATGATTAGGGTTATATTTGCTCTAACATGTAGGTTTTTGTTTTAAGAAGTAGATACTACAATTCTTAATTTGAAGTAAAAAACGTTTTAATTTGAAGTAAAAAACGACAGAAGTGGAAAGCAGCCACATATTCCTTTGGTTAGGGTTATATTTTTCAGTTGGCACTATTTAGCCCTCTTTTTTTCCTGATGTTAAACAGTGGGTGGTTAGAAATTCATGGGATTTCTCAGCTAGATGGATAGAGCAATTCTCTGCATCATAATGCTTTCGTACTTAACCATCCCCTTTTTCCTTAAATATCCGATAGAATAGCTTAGTTCCAACACACTTTTTTAAAGGTTGCGATCCATTTGATAGAATCTAGAGCTTTAGGAGGAAACCTTCAGCTTCTGAAACAAAATGAATTTCAAAGATAAAGATGAGCTTCTTTTTTGCCGTGGAGAGAAAATATTGCACTCAAAAAGGCAGGGATCTACGGTTTAGCTGGCATTATGCCATACCCAATATAAAAAGGGCAGAGAGGAGAGAACATTGCACATCAAGGGATCTGGAATAAAGACTCGACTTACTTGAATCAACATTCTTGCTCACCAGGGTCAACAGCGTAGAAGAAATTATTTGACATTGCCGTAAGTTTTCTTCAGAGCAAGGAATCGGGCCTCATTTGAACTGATATTGTGGCTGAGGATGGGTTAGTTTATTAAATTAAACCCACCTGGTGCTTGGTTTTGTTGATCAAGTTAAAAAAAATTTTTCTGGGGGATTGAAATCCATGATGATCCTAGCGGTACTTGGCAAAGCATGTGGCCGTGCCACCTCATAGAACGAAATTATACTTATTCTACTTGAGTACAGAAATTCACCAGCTTGATGGTCGTCAGTACCTCAGGCTTGCGAATCTCGTCATACCGTTAGAAGCCTTCAACTCGACACAGATGTCTAGTTTATATGGCACCAACCTTTCTAAGCTGTGTCTAATTTATGTAGCGAGTTATGTGTTTTAACCAATTATGTTTTGACAAGATTAAACGAATAAAAAAGCTACAATTACTTCGCCAAATTATTAAAATTATTATGTGTCAATGGAATTCCATGCACTTTTTCTTACCAATGAAAAACTAAGTAGCAAATCAACAAAAATACACTTGAAAAATAAGAAGAAAAACAAACCTTGGTTCCATTACATTTGCCATACTGGCAATTATTTGTACACCAAACACAACCAAAACTAGTATGCAGACATGTTGGACAAGTGGTAATAGTGGAACAGGCTTCAGTACGGTTTCTGGTTTGAATTAAACACTTTTCTGTTCCTTCAACAGTGGCTACAGAGAGAGGAACACATCTCTTTTGACTTTTATTCCAAACGCACTTAAGGCCAGGATAGTACGTAAGGCAAGATTCTTTGGTTACTTTTGAATCACACTCACCAGGCGCAAATCGAAACAAATCAAACTTGAACTGACCGTCAAATCCACCAAAAAAATATGCTATTTGACGGAACCTGAAATGAGTAGAAATGTCCCTAAATGAGTTCCGCCTATTTGCTGTCTTATTTCTCTAATATGGTTGACTTTATTTATTTACACTCGAATGATAACTTAGTATATTTAATTTTAAAGATTTTTTTCAACTTTCTTAGGATGCAATAGGGAACTGTTTGGAAAAGGACCACAGCTTAAAAAAGGAAAATAAATGTGCAAACATTAGGACAATTTCAAGATTCTAAAAATGAAATATTGCCAAGGATTTATGTTAAATAATTTCCTAAAAATTAAATAATTTTAAAAATCTCTAGTAGAATAGATATTTCTCCTCTACAAATTCAGACTGACAAATGGGATATCTTAATAAACTTCCAAAATAATCCAAAACTGTAGTCACAGAAGACACCGATAATCTCTAGTAGAGCAGATAATAGTGGAAATTTATAGAGGAGAAATCTACTCTACTAGAGATGTTCGGTGTATTTTCTTGATTACAGTTTTGCAGTATTTTGGAAGTTTATTAAGATGTGGGTTTTATTTATTTGTTTTTCTTTTTTCTCATGTGTGGCTTTTTGTCTTTTTCTTTAGATGATTTAACTAATTTTTTGTTTTTCCTTTTTTTCTAGCTGATAAAGACTCCCGGACGTGGAGTTGAAATATTTTGATTTTTTTATTAACTAATGTTTTTGTTGTTGTTTTTTCTTCATTTCGTTCTTAGTCACTGCTTTATTGAAAATATATCCGTTTTTTTCTCTTTATTTTTCATAAAAGAATTTATGTTGAAAAACATCGATGTGTAGTTGCATTGCTAACCATAGTAAAACTACGGTAACAGCTACTAATAAATACAAAATTATTCATAAGTATAGTATAATAAACAATAAAATATATTACACAAAAGTAACAATATAGAAATAGTAAAATAATAGCGTAGATAATATAAAAAATTATCAATCTAGTTTCATTAGTCTGAAATGCAGTAAATCCATACTTTCTTCCTTCTAACGCATCTCTTTAAAGTTTACTAGATAACCAGTTTCCAAATCATTTATTCATTCGCCAATTAATGATATTGCTTCAACAAACTAAACAAGTATTGTTTAAAAAAGTAATCAATGTTTCTTTTAAACGTAAATTTAGGCACACATTTCCTATATATTTGAATAATAATAGAACCAAAAGGAAAAGTTAAAAAAAATGTGTTCTTAAAAAAAAAAGTAAAATTAAATTAAAATTCACCAATCTAATTCTTTTAGATTTCTCGTGTTTCTTTCCTTCAATCTCGATCACTAAAATGATTTTTTTTTCGTTGTTAATATTTTGACAAATGAAATCACACTGTTCGAATACATATCGTTTTCAGTAAAGCGAAAATGATACGCCTTTTAGAGGGTTAAGGGGGCGGTAGCTCTACTCTTATTTCTGGTGATTCCTGTTCGTCTTAAATTTGACTTAATTACTTATTTAATTTCTATCCATCTTAGGTTTCATTGATTCATTCTTTGTAATTTCTGTTCGTTTCCAATTTGGGTCATTACGCGACTTTATTTCTGCTCGTTTTAGCTATTAATAGAGCTCTTCACTTTTCTTTGAAAAAGTTATTTTTTGGAGAATGTTTTCTAAAATTAATGTAGACAAGCACATAAGAGTACACTCTAATTTTTAGTAAAGTAAATATTACCCAATTTGAGCTTTCTTGCAGAATTTGGATAAATCAGAAAAAAAGTGTAGATAATCGATACTATATTTCAAACCAGAGCCTCCAAAACTGTATTAAAAAAAGAATACAAAATTAAATTTCACCACTTGATCCAATTATGAATTTTCTGAAAGCTAATTCATTAATATCATAAATCTAAAAAACAAATGATGTCAGTTCACATGTTGAACTACACACCACAAAAGGGTAACTTAACTATAATCTATTGAATCTGAATTAAATTAACTATATTTGATTGTAAAGCGCATTGTTGGTATAATTAAGCTCTATTGGGGGCCATAATATAGCAAGCAAACTTACAGTTTATCATCAGGCATTGGGGACTGAACTACAAGGTGGCTGTTTCTTGCTAAACTAATACCAGGCATCACATGGCTAGTTATAGAGGCCTCCATTTCAACCCAGGTATCACAGATTAAATCATAGGCAGAGAAACTAGCTGAACAGCATTTTGAGTGAGGAGAATGCTCAGACTC
>JAQQPU010009060.1:22175-33845 GCA_029168905.1 Artemia sp. Kazakhstan ARC1039
AGACCGAAATCTGGTGAATGTCGACATTCACCGGTGAAAGTCCGAAATAAGGATATTTAACAAATATTTCGGACATACACCAAGCGACTTTGTGTTTGTTGACTAGTCAGCTTTGTCAGTCTTATGCAAAATTTGGTAGTGAAATGTTAGGTTAGGCTAGGTTATAAATCTTGGTGTATATCCGAAATATTTATTAAATATCTTAATTTCAGACTTTCACCAGTGAATGTCGACATTCATCAGATTTTGGTCTTTCGCCGTAACACATAAACTTATTTTCATATTCGATATCTTCCATCAAAATTCAGAAGTGATGCTCCGTGTCTGGTAAAACTATAGCCGCCAACAATATATATTTTTGAGTCTGGGACAGTTCCCGACGTCACTAATACCAATATGGATATCAAACGCGGCGCACTGTTAAAATCAAATCAAGGGGTGGATATTCTTACTTACTCTGCATATTATATGCATAAACAAAAGGAGAATCGATGAAACTATAACCACCGACAATATAAATCTTTGAGTCCGAGACAATTCCAGAAGCAGATGCACGAGCTAAACCTTCCACGTCATGAACACTAATTTCTTCGAAATAGCCCATTTGTTTCCATTGACTACAATCACTACCTGTAA
This sequence comes from Artemia sp. Kazakhstan ARC1039, assembly GCA_029168905.1. Taxonomy (NCBI): domain Eukaryota; kingdom Metazoa; phylum Arthropoda; class Branchiopoda; order Anostraca; family Artemiidae; genus Artemia; species Artemia sp. Kazakhstan ARC1039. Next base: position 22,812 of record JAQQPU010009060.1, read on the forward strand.
AATAAAACATTCTTGATAATTTCCCAATATATACGCTTATAGTTGCCCAAGAAAACTCTATGTTTTGCACACAAGGGGGCGTTTTGCACAAAAGGAGGTGTAGTAGGTGATAACCTCATCCGCAAAGTGCTGAAAAGGGTATGCTATGTAGTGTTTGAGATATTTTTGTAAGAAAACTCAATTTTTCTGAATGCGCGTACGTTTTTGTATGGGGTTTTGCGGGTGTTCATACTGAAAATTAAGCTAAACTAATCAAAGTACAAACGTGAGAATTTGGGAACATAAAAATGGCCATATAAAGAAATTCCAATAAATTTTTTAGAATAAACAGCAGAAAACACAGCCTGGAATGATGTCATAACAACATCATGCGAGAGATAAAGGCTCGAGCTGCCTACAGTAGCAAGCGAAAAAAGCCCCGTGAAGCGGGCTTTTTGTCACAATTGTCAATTTATAAATCTAGTAGTTCCACTTAAAATTTAAAGATAATTTGCTTTAAAAAATCTTTGCTGGCGTGGGAGTTGAAATATACTCTGGTTTCAGCTATAATCACCGAACGCGCAGCGCTAGTAATCAGTTTGTGTATTTTTACATATTAACTCCTTTACTTTATAAAACATATCCTATGTTTCATTAGTATTTCAAGTTATTTGACTTTAGCTTAAAATTGTAACCCTATTATCTTGTTTAGCCAATTGTCAGAATCCGAGGATCTTGCAACGATGTCAATAATATAAAAAAAATGTATAGTCACATATTAGCAAGCTTGCAATAGACTTTGGAACATATCGTAAGCGCAGTAAATAAGCCTGGAAATTTCAAATCCTAGCAACAAAGTGTAGCATAGAAATGTAGTATATAGTATATAGACAGTATATAGATCAACTAAAATATTGCTTTGGGTTTACTGCTTTGCTTTCATACTGCTCCATAGTTTGATGAAAAATATGTTTATAGATGTGGAAAAAAAAACTCAATTACACGGAAAATGTGTTTTCACGCATAAATACCACATCTTACACGCCATAAACGAAATAATATTTTTAAATTAATAGTTGTCACAGTAGATTGGTGATATGACTATCCTTCTGATCTGGAGGAAATGAGATCTTTCCTCTCAATTGTAACAATGAGTTTGACTTTAGGGAATTTTCTGCTGTCCTTCAGGTTTTTGTTTGCGACGCATTACTTTTATGAAAAATTTATTTATGAATAATTGAAACAAAATGGCTATCTCAAAATGGGCTTGTTGCCCTCCAATCACTTTTGACTAATAAAAAGAGCACTAGCTCTTTCAATTTCCAATTGAATGAGACTTTTTCGAAATTTCTACGACCAAAAATAATAATCTCAAAATTTCTAACAGATGCATTTCGGGAAAATACGGGGTGTGTGGGGAGTATATACCCTCCGATCACTCTGAATCTTAAAAAGGGCATTAGAACTTCTGATTACCAATTTAATGAGCCCCCTACTAAGTTTATACGATCACCCTTTCTATATATACCTTATATGTCCTCAGGGCATACATTACAACCCTTGCCCTGAGAGACGTGGGAGGGTTGTCATCCTCAACTACATAATTTCCGGACCTTTCAATTACACTGAACAAAATGGCTACCTCAAAATTTTGAGTAAACGTGTTTTGGGAAATGGTGGGCGTTAGTTGCCCTCCAATCAATTTCGAATATTAAAAAGGGCACTAGCCCTTTCAATTTCCAACCGAATGAGCCTTTTTCAAAGTTTCTACAACAACTCCTTCGATACGAAGTGCCCTGGTCTTAAAAAAAAAAAAAAAAAAAAAAAAAAAAAAAAAAAAAAAAAAAAAAAACTACATTGTACCCACATCGCTCTATACTTTGCGCTGCCTATGATTCACTGTTTTCGCAAATTTCGTCGTTATCTTCCTTTTTTTGTATATCAGGAACCTGATTGCTATGTTTGTTTGTATATTTTTGCTCTTTAATGCCATTATTTCTTCTAATGATTATTTACCTAGAACGAAAGGCAACGATGAACTTACCTGCAAACTCTTCTTTACAAATACATTTGTGGTTTTCAGGATTACAAAATCCGTTTGTAGAGCAATTATTTGGACAGACACTTTCTTCACATGCAAGTCCCTTGCGAAAGGCATTACATGTGCAAACACCATCTATGCACATACCTTCTCCGCTGCATTCAACAGATTTCCCTCCTTTGGGGCAGCCACCAACCCTAAAAATTTACATTAGTATTAGCCTATATTCATACCCCTTGGGATAGCTAGGGAGATGGAAGAACCTAAATTTACATAAGAAACTAAGCTTACACTCCCTTTCAAGAGTTTGATTATTCTTCTTTATCTAGCAAAACGAGAGCTGTGATACCAATTTACAACATTTACCAAACAGTTGTTACACTTAACAATTTATAAAATTTACCACGCAGTTGCCACATTCACCAATTTACCACATAAATGTACTAACTTTCCAATAAAAGCTGAACTTCTTTTTCATAATTTTCACCTTTTTTTAAATCAGGGAAAAAAATAATAAAATCACAGTTCTTTAAGAAATAATCTGCAGCTTCCTTATTTATAGATTAATCATAATGACGAAATGACTATCTCTACCAATATACGAAGGATAAACCATGAAGAAAAAAGCCTAGATTGTCCCAAGAGGCTTATCATAAGGTGTAAAAAAAAAGTTGAAATTGTTCAACAGTCCATTCAAGACCATAAAAATAAATAAAATGAAACTCTTGCGAGTTCGCACAAATTTTTTTCTTACTTTTCTTACTTTTTTTTTTCTTTTTTTTGTCACATATGTCTTTCAGCAATTACTTACAACCCTTGGTATTCATATGGCCAGCTTTAAAATTGCTCCAAGTTCAAAATTTATAGCTGTTTCATAGAACCACAAATAAACCCAGACTCGCACAAATCAAAGATGGTATGATAGGCAATATTCGTCAGTTGATCAAGGCGCAATCTTAGCTGCCGCTCTGTCACACCTCATTTTTACGTCGTCCGATCTTTACCAGTGTGTGTTTCTGTTTTAAACAAGGAGTCGCATGTCTGTATTTTTGCTAAAAACTTGGCAGTTGGGAAAACTAATTGCAGCTTGAGCTAAAATCGGTTTTGACCGAGTCAGAACGTTGCTTGCTTCCCACCAGTCAGGACTAAGCTTCTTTGCTCCAAAACAGGATTTTCCCGATTTTACACAAAATCAGTTTTTTCACCATCTTTACCCCTCTCCTCTTCAATATATACCACAAAGATGAAGTTCTCAACTCCACAAAGTTTTTCAATGGTACATCTTGTAAGCGAATTTTTATGGGGAAAAACCGATGTCAGGCCTTTAATCAGCTCATGAAGGACTTCATGATCTTCTTGTTTAATTGATTAGAGACGCCAAAGCATAATTTTCCATGCAATTCCTGACCGTGGCAGCTGAAATCAAACGCTAGACCCCCTATCACCTAGCAGAGATCAATCCCGTCATGCCATAACGGATTGCTCATCAAGGACTATTTATCAGCGTTAAAAAAATGTATCTGTCTTTATTCAAAAGTAGAGTTTCTTGCTGCATGTCAACTTTCTATTGTCACTAAATCCTTCTGTCTCGCCCTACATGTAAGATACAAAATGGCAAACAACAGAAATCACAGACAAAAATGGCAAGCAACAGTAGATTGCAGTACTTTGAACCCGTAAGAAAATTCTCCTTTTGCGACTTCAAAAATGTCTTATTCTAAGAAGATATTTCGGCGAAGGGGCTAGAAAACGTAGCATATCTTAAGCCCTTTTAGATGCCAGCTCAAATTCTATTTCAAATTGATGCCTTCCTGATCTCTACAGTGTAGTTTTTGGTGTAAGTTGGTCCACTACATAAGGAAACACGTTAAGAAAATAATTCTTACTTCATAATATGTAGAATAACTCTAGTTAACATATTTCGCAGGGGGAGAACCTTTATCTTCACTATTTTCCTTGTATTTCCAGTTTTTATATCATATTTTAAATAGTTGTGCCTATTCTCGAAGTCTTGAAAATCGCTTATAAACAAACACCCAAGTGCCATCAAAATAATCTAACCTAACTTAACCTAATTCATTAGTATTTGGGTATTGATATGTTTTTGGTGGATGGCACTGATGGTGTTTAACTACGAATATAGATTATTTGAAAACGGAAAATCCAGTCGAATATATATTTGTTTTTCAGAATTTTGTTAAAAAAAATTGTATAGCAGTGAATGAAGTGAAGATAAAGGACCTCCCCATGTAATATATGTTAACTAGGATTATTCTGCATATTATGAAGTGAGAAATGTTTTTTTTAACGTTTCCTTATGAAGTGAACTAACTCTGCACTTGTACCTATTTTTTTCACTCGAAAGCAGAGACATGGCTAAAAGTAACAAAAGCTTGAGAGTCAAACTTCATATAATTCTCCCTCGCAATGATTATTAAAGTCCACAAAGTACAGCCTAAACGTGGTAGGCTCGGGCTCAAGATAAAACAAAACCATCCTTTTTGGCTCTAGGTAAGAATTATATGCAGCTTTCCAAAATGAAATGCCATATTCACCAACACAGCATAAGGTCCATACCTTCTACAAGAGCCACATGGAGCAAGGATGGAACCCCATGATTCCCAACGTGGGGCATGGCAATGTTTTGGTAGGTCATGGGCAGGACGTGCACCCTTCGGCTGTCTTTAATTTAGAGCCTCTAATAAAAAAAAAACAACATATTTTTCATGTGAATGGCGTTACAATCAAATGCATTTAAAGATCACGGAAAACATTATAGTGTTACAATGACTTTATACACTGCATAAAAGGGGTGTGCGTGTAACTGAACCCATGTAAGTGAGCTTCTGTGCATCTCAATCCCATTTAACTGAACCCTTGTATAAATGAGCCTCCGTTTAACTGTGCCCCGTACAACTCAGCCCAGGTGCAATTCAACCCAATCTAACTTAACCCTCGTTTGACTTAGTTCCCGTACAAACCAACCCAATTGAATTAGACCATCGTTTAACCGGATCCCCGTTTAAATCAACCCTCTTTTAAATTAACCCTTGTGTTACTCAACCATATTTAAATTAAGCCTTGTTTCACTGAACTCAACCCAAGGCCTAAGAATAAGTTTCAAATAGTACTGATTAGAAGCTCAAAATAGGCTTCTTGCTTCGTTTGGAGTTTCTAACTTATATTACCAATTTGGGCAAGCTAAACTAATTTGGACCAAAGACAAAGAACCGACAGAGCCATGATTGCAACTAATTTCTGTCACTGGCAGCCAATGAAAACGCTTCTCTTTCAGCATGCAGCTTGCGCGTATCTTTTAGTGCATGACAAAGTTAATAATTCCTCCATTCAAGTAGGAATTATCCAGTTTCCATCTAAATGACCAGATTTCAATTTCTTTCCCCATACTTTGTCAAATATTATAAATATTTTTTTATGTGTTAATGAGGAGGAGGGAGGGTCTGAGTTTGGGCAACAGCTCTAAGATTAGAAATAGAACGTACTCTTGTCGGACTTAAATTTCAATAGGATAGGAACACATATGTCAGAAAGAATTTGAAAAAAAAAAAATCGAGAGATATTGGGAAGAAACCAAAGTTTTACAGACTCGAAAATTTCTGCTGAAAGAAAAATTCTAAAAGAATATAGTGACGGTGGCGATTATTATACTTGTAAGCAGGTTTGAATATTCAACCAATCGTCTTTTAATTTGAAAATTTCGGTATGTTCGGTAAGTATGCTATGTAACGTGAAACCGGTGACTAGTTAATGCACACCTTCACGGGGTGAGGAAAATAAAACACTAATTCCGAGAACCTCATAAGGTTATCGATTTCAGTGCCCCTACGATGTTCCACTGACCGGCTAGTGCTGGGGAAAAAGAAAAAGAAAAAGAAAACTCGTTTGAGTACCAGCCACTTTTTTGTAATTTCCAAGATTTTTTTCTGTAATTGATTTTAGTGTTGAAATGAAAATAAATTGTTTTGCTTTCCACTTGCAAAGGTGACTGGGAAGGGCAGTATTCAAGAAGGGGATTTTAAACACCAATATGAGGATTGTTAGTCAAGGAAATTTCAGTAGTAGACCTTTTATGGTTTCAAGCCCTTACAATCCAGAATTGACACTAAAGTTGGATGTCGGTGCCATAAGACACCATAAGGCACCATTATATGATGGTTTTATCATGTGGAAATTATAAAAAGCGTGAAAATGTGAATATTAGATTTCAAATAATATTAAACAGTTCTTTACGATATTCTAGTGCCGTAAAAGTACTGGAGATATAAAACAAAAAAAGGGACACTTGTCAGTTTTCCGGCTCTTTTTAGAAGTTCCCAAAAAAAATTTCCGAAATAAACATTTACTATTAATGTAAGTAATAGCTATCATTTCTAAATCAGCCTTAACGGCAAGTTTTTCTTATGAGATAATGTTTTTTTTTTAATATGTCTCTAAGATTTTGACTACTATGGACTTTCTCTGTTCTAGAGTACAGCTATTGCTGCAACCATGACCTTCAAGTTTGTTTTAGCCCTGGGCCTGAAAAGCTCTGCTAAAATTCAAATATATAGGACAGAATGATAAATTGTTGTTTTTTAGATGGGGAGGGGAATAGTTTTACATCGAAGCGGTATAAAAGAAAAGAGAAATAAGAATTACCAACAAAGACCATTTCATCGAGTCAGCTTTTGCCACATCCGACAAAATGGGCTGGATTACATTTTCAGATATGTTATTGATTTGCGTAGGGTTAAGCTGAATGTGGTTGATTTGAATGGGAATTGAGTCAGAGAGGTTTTGGTTAAACAGAGGTTAAGCTGAATTAGAACTAAGTTAAATGACGGGTGAATTGCACAGAAGTTGAGTAGAATGGGGATGGGGTAGAAACAAATGGGGATTGAATTGCGCAAGTGTTGAATTACAAGGAGGTTGAGTTGAATGAGGGTTGAGCTGAATGTGCTCGAGTTGCACGGATGTTGAGTTGAGTGAAGGTTGAGTTGAATGTGGGTAAAATTGAGGATTAAGTTTTACAGGGTTTAGTTGCACGAGAGATCAATTAAACGGGGGTTGAGTGGTATGACGGTTCAGTTGCACGAAGGCTCAGATAGACGGGGGTTGAGCTTGACGAGGGTTCAGTTAAATTGGGGTTCAGTCACATGGAGATTGATTTACGTGAGAGTTCAGTTGCACGAGGGTTCAGTTACACGATGGTTCAGTTGCATGGGGGCTCAGTTACAAGGTGGTTCAGTAAAAGAGGGGTTCAGTTGCACCTGGGGTAAGATGCAGGAGGGTTCAGTAGCATGGGGATCAGTTGCACAAGGGTTCAGTTGCAGTGGAGCCTATAAAAAGTGTTGTGCTCAGACAATATTTTTCATTATTAAAAAAAGCCTAGAGGGCGATTCAAAAATAGATACCAAATGAATAGCCTTTTAAAGCTCCTTCGGATGAATGAATGTGCTTAAAATTTTGCATAACAAAATTTAAATAAAACCATGGGGCATTAGGATTTTAGAAATATCTTGGTGGGGCATGACCCACAATCGGTGGGAACCATTGATTTAACCATTTTAACCGAAGCGGCAGGATAGAAAAAAAAGGCAAGGACAAAATAAAAGCGTCGATCCTACGACACAATGAGAATGGTCTTGGTCTAGAGTGATTATGCATTAGAAAAAAAAATGTATACCAACAAGAAATAAGATAATATTTATTCCGCAAAATGAACACAGCACAAGCGCTGATGCGACGAATTAGCATTTTTAAGGGTAAAATGACACAAACACAGATCAAAATCACAGATTAAGTGTGGCAAGGTCAAAACATGATAAAAATGATGAAAAACGAAATCACATACATATGTACAACTAAAGAAAAAGATGATATTCCAGAATATCAAGAAAATTCAGAAACTTTAAAAATTGACAAAAAATAATAAGAAAAAATAAACGAGAAAAGTGGGAGGGAACCAAAAAAGAAAAAAATTTGATGAAGGGTTATCTATCTCTTTTTTTTTTTTTAGTAGGGGAGAGTAGGGGATTTTAACCTGAAGATTACTCAAAGGATACTTTTCTGAAGAGATTCAATTTATCTAAAGACTCACTTGAAAAGTCATGTTACAAAACGGGAAAAGCATATTCAAGTGGCCAACAAAAGATGTGGATTTTTTTCAGGAATGGGATGTCAGACTTTATCATGGAGTTTTAGGAGGAATGTAGGAACCCTGATATTGAGAATGTTTTGTTTTTTTTAAGTAAACACACCACCCTAGATAAAAGAGGATTTTGACACTTAGAGGTTTCAAGGAGAGAAGAGAAATATCAGGAGGAATTAGACAAAAAAACAGGGACGATGATTTAAGGAAACCAATTGGCATTATTGTGGATTTTGAGGGCTTGACCCTTATTTTTGAGGCTGAGGTATCACTTGCAGTACCATTGAGGATGTTCATAGGGTGGCTGATTAAGACGTGTTGTAGGTTTCTAGGACATTTGAGTAATCGAACAAATTTTCACCTACCATTGAAATATTTGGAAAAGCCAGTTAGTCCAAAATAGCTGAAAAACGAGTGAAACTAGAATTGCCCCTTGGGATATTCTGCTGTGGATAGGGTAGGGACTAGATCAATGATGCAGATAGTGGACTGCTCGTGATCAATTTGGTAGAAACAACGCTACCAGTTTTACAAACAAATTAATTTAGAATTCGTTGACTAGTTTCAGTATTTAGACATTATAATTGACAAGGCCAAAGGCCTGGTTAAAAATCAACAAAACCGAGATTTAACAAATTCGGCTAATCTGGTCAAAGATTTAGCCAAGTATTTGATTCTTTCCAATTATTCTTTTTTCAATAAAGTCAACAAGATGGACCAGGTAATGGGAAGTAGAAGTGAGTCTGAGATTAAAGAATTGTCCCAGATCAATGAGAGGTAAGATATTATCCTTAAGCCACTCCCCAAGGAAAACTTCATACCGTCTTGGGAAAATCAAAAGGAAAGAGATAGGACCAACTCCTTCCATGTCAAGCTTCTTGCCTTTCTTATAGGCTGGGGCTATGAAAACTTATTTCCAACTGTAAGAAACTGACCGGATTCAATAATGACACTGAAAAAAAAGAATAGAATAGAAAAAAAAGATAATGGGGGGACTTAAAGGATGCCACTGAAACTTCATTGAGCAAATCTGGGAGATCCAAGGAACAAATGCCTGACTTTTTAAGTTTTGCCAAAAATGCACGATATCAAGCGGGGAAATTAGGGGTATTGTGTCAGTGGGTAGCTCATAAGATAATGCAGGAAGGCTTTGAACAATGGAAATGAGGGATCTGTCAAGACTATTAGCAGTGGTTTCAGGTGGGTCAGGTAGGTTGAAATTAACTTCGTCTTGGCTCCTACAGCAAAGAATTTATTCTTTACCCTTTTTTTTACATCATGATAAATAAAAGTTCAAATAGGGATAAAATCCTTTTAATAGACAGTGATGATAGAAATTCACAAAAATACCAGATATTTCGGTCACATATACAGTGACCGTCATCAGTAGTAAAACTAAAATAAAACAATTTAAAACAAAAGTTTATATACTAAATCAAATAACACTACATATTGTTTGAATCTCTAATTCTTTTCAAAGCAAAGGCGGAAGCTATTCTCTTCGACCTTCTTGGATTCGGTTCATTAGCGTTCAATGATATAACATTTGGACAAAGGTCAACTACATTGGGTGAATTGAACTTTACTCTCTCAGATTTTAATAAATTATCATAGATAGAGTCCAGCCCATATTCACCTGTATCACGATTCAAAGCAATATTCTTGAATAAGATTTTCTTTATTTCAAGAATTTCACGAAAATTTTTGCTTTAAACCCCGATCCCTAGAAATCAAAGAGACATTCTCGAACAAAATAAAATGGTCTGGAAAATTAAAAATATGTTCTGAAAGGGCTGAAGTGAAATCTTCAGACTTAGAGACTTGCTTTAAAGCCGAAGAAATAGAATCTTTGTGTTGTAATATTACCATTAACCATTAACCATTCTGGATACATGTTACTTATTAGTATTTTTCTTAGAAAAGACAACTCCTCCTCAACAAATTTTGGAGAGCAAATACTAAAGATCCGATCAGTTAAAGAAATGATCAAACCAATTTTTACTTGGCGAGCGTGACCGGAACTATAAGACAAAAATCTATTGTTATTTGTTGGTTTTCTGTAAATTTTAAAATCCAGACTATTTTGATTTTTCAAAAGAAGAACATCAAGGAAAGGAAGTTTCCCATTCTCTTCCAATTCAACGGTAAACTTTAAATCCCCTCCCAAACAATTAAGATGTTCCAAAAATCCTTTTAATTCCTCCTCCCCATAATCCCATACTGAAATAATGTCATCCATATACCGGCCCCAGAAAATATGTTTTAAAAAATATGAATCTAACGCAATTGTTTCAATATTCTCCACAAAAATATTGGCTAATAAAGGGGATAAAGGGGCCCCCATAGGTAAACCATTTATTTGTTCGAAATACTCCCCTCTAAATTGAAAAAAATAAGAGAACTTATTGCACAACCTTACTAAATTCATAATTACAGAAACTTCCAAATCTGTTTTGCCACTAATCAAATCCAAATTTCTTAAGAGCTTTCCTTCTAGAAGAGTTTCGGCTGCTTCTACATCAATATTTGTGTACATTGATACAATGTCGAAGCTTGAAAGCAAAGAATTCAAAGAAATTTCTACTTTTTTCAGTTTTTCAACCAAATTCGAAGAATTCTTAATATACGAAATTTGTGTAGACAAAAGTGGTTTACAGATTGACACTAACCATTTGCTCAAAACACTTGTTGGTGACCTTGTACTTGACACAATTGGTCGTAATGGTAGGTTAGGCTTATGAATTTTGGGAAGTCCATATAATTTAGGGCACAAGGAACTGCGTGGCAGGCATTTGTAATAGAGTTGAGGTGTAATTTTTCCTTCATCCTTTAAGCACTTCAATTCTTTCTTAAACTTATTTGT
>JAQQPU010009061.1:12439-33845 GCA_029168905.1 Artemia sp. Kazakhstan ARC1039
TTAGCCTTCCATACCTATTGGTCCTGTTCCTTAATTCTCCCTTCAATTAGCTGCAACACTTTACGTTTCTCCATACAAGGTCCTCTCCAGTCTCCCCACAAAAGGGAAAGCCCTAAATCATCTAGAATTCTCTTCACCTTGGACGGCCAATTTCTCTTCTTCTTAGGTGATAGCAATTCTATGTATACCCCTCTCACTAACCTTGACTCCGGAAGCTGCACTATTTTCCACCAGTATCTAATTATCGAGATAAAACGGCTCTGGTACTTACTATGTAACCCCAAATACACTCTGATATGTTCAGATGTATTTTTAACTTACCAACAAGCACTGTGTTTAATATCCGGTTCCGTATAAAATAGGGAGTCAAGCAGGGTTATATTTTATGCTCATTTATATGGATTGACTTTGTTTTGGAACCATGGCAAAGGCTACGAAAGAGTATTGACTCAAATGGGAAGGTACAACCATCGTCAATCTAGAATATGGAGATGATTTCAATTTTATAATTAAAATATAAGAAAATGCATTATTTTGTAGAAGTTTTGAGAGTTCCCAGTACAAGAAACTTCGTTATTTTTCTCGGATGGTGCTAATTTTTTTCTACAAGGTACCATCTGCATTTCATCCACATTATTTGAAATATTAATTTCTTTGTTCTAGGACCATGTCAAAGGTCATGTCGTTTTATCCTCATTTATTTTGAATATTGATTGACTGACCTATACTGATTGACCTGTCAGAGTTTTAGGACTCTGATAGGACCATGTCAAAGGCTCTGAAACAACATAGAATCAAAGTTGATGGAAAAAAATTTGCTCGACCTAGATTTTAGAGATGATTTCAAATTCTAAATAAAAAAGTAACAAAATGTAACATTTTTGGGAGGTTTTTAAATATTGGGTGGAAGCAAAAGTTTGAAAATTATTGTAAGGATTACTAAGATGCTTAGACTAGAAATAAATGACCATAAAAGAGTGATGCTGGATGATGGACGATCAATGAAGTGGCTAGCTTTACCTGCCTAGGTAAGTAGAGATTAGTAAAGAGAGTAGATTCAATAAAGATATAAAAGAAGAATAGCCAAGGACAAGAGTGTTTTTCATAGTTAAAACAAGTTTCGAAGTATAGTAAGATAAGTCAATGAAGCAGGATGAGAAGCCAGTAATTTAAAAAAAATCATTAAAAACAGTATTTAAGTCTACGAACCAGGATCAGAAGCTAGCAATTTAAAAAATTGTTAAAAAAACAGTGTTGAAGTGAAGAAAAAACGTAGTCTGACTTATTCAGGATTCGTAACTAATATTTTGGCTTTTCCCTATGGTGGAGTTAGGGATAGGTCCTCATTTTGAATGCAGCCAAACAGAAGATTTTTGGCGATTAAATCATAAGTGTGAACATATAAGGTACGACCTTTAGGCTTAGTGGTGACGACAAAAATTTGATGTGAATTTTTATCCGTCATGAAACCAATTATATAAATGATAAAGCTGTGCTATGTACGATGAAAGTGTTGCGGCGGCTAATGTAGAATTGATTTTAAGAGCTGGATTCGTATTGAATCAGGAGTCAAACGGGGCTAATTTTAACGTCATTTATATGGAGAATTTTGATTGACTTTGTCCTAGGAACCACGGCAAAGGCTCTGAAAGATAACTGAATGAAATGAGAAGGCACAATCTTCATTGCCTTAGGTTAAAGAGATGATTTCATTGTTGTAAATAAAAAATAAGTAGAATGAATAATTTTTGAAGGTTTTGAGAACCCTAACTACCAGACTTTTATTATTGTTCCCAGTTGAGTTGCACACGTTTCTCCTAAGACACCATATGCGTTTTATCCTCATTTACATGCAAAATATTGATTGACTTCGTCGGAAGGACCATGGTAAAGTTTCTGTAAGAGCATAAAAACAGTTATGAAGACAAAACTTTCCTCGAACTAGATTACGGAAACGATTTCAACTGAGTTTACTCCTCCGTTGGGGACTTACCCAGGCAACTCTGTACGTCCTCAGGTGGTGGATAGGGGGACGCCCTACAGATATGTAGGGTACCTTTATAGGAAGCGCGGACCAGGGGTGAACCTTGTCCCTGTTGTCCATAATACAAACTGGGACACCCTCTCCTAGGGCGTCAAATGTAGGCAAACGAGGAAGAACTCCCCTCAAATGTACACCCAGCAGGGCCCACCAGCGTGCAGATACGTTCCATGAGTTACAAACCTCCTACTAGCAACAGGTTAGATTGCATGGTGACGCAGAACAACCTCGTGAGAGGATCTTCTACAGGAGTACAACTACAGTAAGGTGTAATATCAAGATCTATGGACAATAGCCTTTGAAAAGGTTGTCTCAACCCTGTCGGGGTACCTTGCCGTCAACTCAACTTTAACTTGAGGAATGGTGCCTGTCGAGACAATAATAGCCAACTAAATGACACAATGTTTGCACTGGATTTTGACTAATGGATAATTCTTCTGTACTTGGTCTGTTTGGTGGGAGTTTTCAGGCTGAATAACTTCTTCCTAGCTAATTTATCTACTATGGATTGCCCCCCCCCACCGTCCCTTGTAGAAGCATAATGTTGTCAGTGAAGGATTTAGACTTATGTTCGTAGAAGAGCATCATCAAGTGCTGAAAACCATGTTCTTACAAAGAGGGCTCAGGATTGCACAAAGCCTCCATTCAACTGAAGGTCCGAGGGACTTCTTGCTGTCAGGTTCTAAGCCAGCTGAAGTGCTTCGGTCTAGACCTGAGAGGATGTGCTGATCCCTGTCCGTCACTGGTTCTGGCACCTTTGCTTTTCAAGGCCACAATAGCTTTAATGTTTTAAAGAATATGAAAATTACAATTTTGACTGTTATGACATTCAAAATTACTATCGTATTAATATTTAGACTGAAGAATTCAGCCGCTTCAAACTGGATTTATTGGGAGTTTCAGAAACTCATATCCCAGGGAAGGAAACATGAAATTAGGTGATATAGAATTTATTTACTCAAGCAGGAAGGATGGGGTACAGAGACAGGGGATAGAGCTGATAATGAATAAGGAAGCTGATAAGTCCTGTTTAGGCTGGGAAGGTATTAATAATATAATTGTTATCGCTCATTTTATGACTAACAAATGCAGGGTATAAGCCATTTGAGTATTTGCTCCCGTAGAACCAACTGACGGAGATAATAGAGACTCAGAGGAATTTTACTTATAGTTTCAGGAAAAAGTAAATAGGATTCCAGGTGCTATGTAAGAATATGATGCTATGCAAAGACGTATCCAGGGGAGGAGTTATCCGGTTTTAACACCCCCCCCCCCCCCCGAAGTTCTCGGTTCGGGATCAAATAGATAGCAAAACTGTATTTCAACTCTTATAAAAGTAACAAAAATGCATCTAAATAAATTTATCCACACAAAAACTTTGATAATTATTAATCTATTGCAGTCAATGTCTCATGCGTTGCGGAATTTGTAACTGTGAAACAGGGAACAGGAAACATAAAGGGGTTAAAAGTTACAAGACTGTTTGTTTTATCAGTTCAGTTTCCGACTTTGTTAAGTGAAGAGTGATTGGAAAAATGAGAAGGAAATGTAATATAACGTCGTTTTATGCACCCAAGCGAAAAATTATTAGCTATTTACAACGGTGACAATAGTGGGTCGTCTGCAGATTGCTCATCTGTCCCTGCTGGCTTAAATAACATGGAAGCGGTTGGTGACGCTCAGGTTGGACTTAGAAGAGACTAAACTTGATTCACATTCCAGTCCACTCGATACGGTCCACTTCAAAGCACACTATTACCCAATCTTATTCGGTTCCAGACGACACTGGACGGTTCATCCACAAATCTTCGTGACTCAACACAGCGTCCAAACATCGTCTGTTAAAAACTCCAGATATTGCACACACTTTTCCAATATCAGAAGAAAGAAAGTTGAAATTTCAGTTGGGTTGGCTGATTCGTTTCAATTGGTTGTCCTATTCGCTATCTGAAGATGATGCTTTTTGTCAATTCTGTCTTCTTTTTTCTTCCCAAATAGCTGGCAAACGAAACCACCAGCGCTTAGGTAACTTTTTTTTTAGCAAATCCTTCAGGAACTGGAATGCTTCAATTGAATGCTACATAAGTCACCAGCAAACACAGCATAAAAAAAATACTTTAACCGCAGACAGCTTCATTTCTGTTGAGGGAAAAAGGCAGGGTAACATCATCACCTGGATAGACACAGCAAGGGCAGCTCAGTTTCAGGAAAAAGTACCAGAAGCTGAGACCAATTGTCAAAACCATAATATTTAGCGGAAGGCAACATCTTACTCTTTGGGGTACAAACGATTCCAGTCCTATTTCAGTCACGGATCCAGAAACGTCTCAAAACGATGGCAATTTCCAAGCTCTTTTGTGACTAAAGACAAGGTCTGGTGACGAAAGTCTTGTTTCTGCAGCAGAAATAGCACGTATGTTTCACCAACGGCTCAAAATGGTCTAATTGTGAAGAAATTCGTCAACGGGCCATCCTCAGGAAAGTAAACACAAGTCCTTGCTGACAAAACAGCGGTTGTTTCCAATATGGAGCAGCTTTGTGTTTGTGTTCACTATACCTCTGCTGCAAATCTTCACAAGGATTTTCCTTGTTTTCCTCATTATAGAGATTCCACATTTTTTGGAAAGCCTTGGCCTTAACCTCAACAAGACGACAGGCCAGGGTTTAATGGCACGGCCATCTAATAGGTGTTCAGGCCGTTATACGCCAACGTCATCCGAAGGCACTTTACGACCATTTTAGGGTTAATAGTCTCAACCTTGTCATTTCGTCTGTCTGCTCTATTCCAGCTTTTAAGCATTTCTTCGGAACCCTATACCAAATCCAAAATATCGTCGGTGCTTTGTCACACAGAACTCAAATGCGGAAAGAAAAGAACAACAAACTCTTGCCGAATTTCAGAAAAAAGAACCTGATTGAACTCTGTGAAACATATTGGGTCGAGCACCATGAATCAGTTATGCGTTTTCTTGAGCTCTACCAACCAATTCTGAGTTATCTTGAAGCTCTTGAGGAAAGCAGCAACGAATAAACGATTCAAAAGTGTCACAAATGCAGGAAGTCACCTGGCTGCCGCTTGTAGACACGTAAACACTGTTCTTTCTAGATCAATGACAATGGGACAGGATGCTGCTCCTACCTTCACTCCTGTTTTAGACAAAGCTTAGTCATTTGCAACTACTTAAGGGCTTGAGATGACTCACCTAAGAACAAGAGAAAGAAGGAACTCTCATCTTGATGATCTTGATCTTCTCACTCGCTGCAGAGCCTCTCTGTTTATTCTTTTTCTAGACCACTTCATATCGTAGCTGAAACAGCACTTTGAACTCCGACAGAGGAAGTTGTCTCATCTCAGCATTATTGTGCCTTCAAAGAGTGTATCTGTTGATCCCAAAACCACAAAATTGGAGTCTTTGCTTAAGTCATATGAAGATATTCTTCCCGAGCCAGAAGAAAGAGATTGAGCTTTGGCACAGTAACTGAAAAAAAGTGCTTATCACAGAAAGGCCGTCTTATTCTGTATCTGCTCTTTACGAAGGCGACTCCACCTTCTTTCCAAATATTTCTCTTGTCTTGGCTGTCCTTGCAACGTTGTCTGCCAGTACTGCTACTCCAGAAAGAAGCTTCTCCACACTTTGAAGGCTGAAAACCTGGATGAGAAATTCCCGGACAAGAAAGGCTGAGTGGTTTAGCCCTGATCACCATCCATAGAGACACTGATGTGTGCCACAAAAAGGCCATAGACATTTCTGCAGGAAAGAAAAATCGTCTTTAAATTTAGTTTTTTTAACCACTTAATTTACTTGACAAAAACTCTTGGTCGGCTCTGTAAATATATTTTGTAAATAAACACTTAAATACTTGGTTTGCTAAAACGACAATGTATTAGCTCCCCGGTTTGAGAAGAATTTAAGCCATGAAGCAGCTATAGATGATTTAAAAAACCAAGTTGGTGTATTTCTTAATGACCAAAAAAGGGTAACCACATACTCCATTAACGTCATCTGGAAACTCCATGAACGTAATCTGGAAACTGCCATAATTCCCATTACCTTGTTAGGGAAGATGAACTTTTAACTCTACATAACAATCAAGTGACCTTAAAATTGAAAATTACCAAACTACAAGAGGACTTAAAAAACACCACACTAGGGGATCAACTATTAAAGATCAGTAGCTCCAAAATTAAGTGCATAATATCCCGAAAGAGTTTACAAATATCTACTTGTGTAGGGCTACAGATGAAGCTCTTGAGTTCGTGAATGTTTCAGTGACTTCCGGTTTGTTACATTAATTATCAGGTGATAATAAAACAAATGTAAAGAATAGCAAGGTTATTGAAAAATCATTTCCAGTCAATGATATAGTTATTATTTTTGAGCAAATTATGAAAGAGAAGGATAAAAGGAAAGGAGATATCTAAACAAACAGAAAAGAAAATGTGATCTGTAATCATTTTGATCGTGGTTTCTCAGAGTTTTAGTGCGTGGTTTCGTCATTTCATTTCGTGAATCTGTGCGTCTGATAAGTGTATTTTTGATCATGTTGATATTTGTTCTATTTTGTCTTGTATTGATAAGTCATGTAATATTGCTCATGTATCATCAGAGGTGGAGGGTAGTTTTATAGCCCAACCTTTTCAGGGCGACGTCGAAAGTATTCACGACCCCCTCCTTCCCTAGCTAGTGTTCCATTCGACTTTCAGCACTATCCCCCTGCATACCTGATGCAGAGCAGTATACTCCAGGAATCCATCCCTCAAAACAATCCTCCACCCTAGATACTTTCGTGTCTCCAATCAACCCAATCCAAGAAAACCGTTTATTCAATTCACTAAATCTCTCCTTACTGACTTTCCTCCTAAAATCCACTTCCTTTCAAATACGTTCCTCTCCGTGCGTCCAAGAAGTTACCGACTGGTTCTAAACGTAGAACACTTATTTGCTGATATAAACCCGACCCCTCCCCTCTCCGACACCCTCCACTATATTTCCCCCTCCCAACATCATCTGGCCTTACCAACCCAGCTCTTATAAAGAACACTTCCAATTCGACTTCTTCCCGGAAACTTCTTCGATTAGGAAACCTTTCCCCCATCCCTTGCACTTTATCCCCTCTAGCTACCTACCAGTGTGACTTGGTTTGAGGTTCCCAAATGCAAAAATTATCCTGTAACAAATAGTCCACCCCAAAAATTATCCGCTCTCTTCCATAGCCCAATTAAAGCTTTTAAAGGTTTACTGTATACCCGTGAGTATTCAGATATGATATTTCCCCTCTTTAATAGAGAGCAATTTTACCCGTGCCTCTCTTAATTTACCCCCAACTTTAAAAAGTGAACCTCTTCCCCTCCACAGAGTGAACTGTGTCCAGGGTGGAGAGTTTCAGCCTTACGACAAATCTTCCTACATTACCCCGAACGATAATATTTCACTTTCAGGTGATGTTCTCCCAACTCCCAGAATTGACTTTGAAGCTTACACCCAGGGCCGTATCCAAGATTTGTTTTCGGGGGATGTTTTACAAAAGAATTGTTTTCAGGGGGGATACAAAAAAAACTTTAAAAACGCATCAACAATCTATTTAAATTAATTTTTGTTACGTTTTTACGAGTCGGACGAAATTCCTTCTTTTTTTTGGGGGGGGGGGGGGGTAAACCCTTAGCCCCCTTTGATATGGCCTTGCTTAAACGCCAACATTTTTCTCTTTACGAATGCCAAAAGTTTGAATTTTGATAAGTTAGTTGAGTTAGAAGCAACAGCAAAATTGAACCCTATTGATTGAATTGCAGATACTGAAGTCGAGGCAAAATTCCAGATCTCCTTAAAATGACTGGTTTTCAGGAAATATAAAGTTATGCCTGGTTGACAACCCAATTGGTAAAAAAAGAGTAGGGGCTATTATTGTCGTAAAGAATGGCTTATATCCTACCCTTATCCATGTACCAGGACAAGGTAAATCCAGATGATTTTATCGTAATCACCTAGTTCTCGTTCATGGACAAGGGTAGGAGATAGGCAATTCCTTACGACAATAATAGCCCCTCCTCCTTTTTTACCCAGTGGGTTGTCAACCATTCATAACTTTATATTTCCTTTATAATTTTATATTTCCAGTCGGTAACTTCTTGGACGCAAAAGACAAGAACGGATTTGAAAGGAAGTGGATTTTGGGAGGAAAGTCAGTAAGGGGGGATTTACTGAATTGAATAAATTATTTTTTTGGATTGGGTTGACTGGAGACACGCAAGTATCTAGGGTGGAGGATTGTTTTGAGGGATGGATTCCGGGAGTATACTGCTCTGCATCATGTATGCAGGGGGATAGTGCTGAAAGTCAAATGGAACATTAGCTAGGGAACGAGGGGGTCGTGAATACTTTCGACGTCACCCTGAAAAGGTTGGGCTATAAAACTACCCTCCACCCCTGATGATACATGAGCAATATTACATGACTTATCAATACAAGAAAAAACAGAACAAATATCAACATGATCAAAAATACACTTATCAGACACACAGATTCCCGAAATAAAATGACGAAACCACGCACTAAAACTCACAGAAACCACGATTAAAATAATTAAAGATCATATTTTCTTTTCTGTTTGTTTAGATATCTCATTTCCTTTTTACCTTCTCTTTCATAATTTGCTCAAAAATAATAACTATATCATCGTCTGGTAATGATTTTTCAATAGCCTTGCAATTCTTTACATTTGTTCTATTATCACCTGATAATTCATGTAACAAACCGGAAGTCACTGAATCATTCACAAATTCAAGAGCTTCATCCGTAGCCATACACAAGTGGATATTTGTGAATTCTTTCGGGACATTCTGCGCTTAATGCTGGAGCTACTGAACTTTAATAGTTGATCCCCTAGTGTAGTGTTTTTTAAGTCCTCTTGTAATTTGGTAATTTCCAATTTTAGGGTCACTTGATTGTTTTGTAGAGTTAAAATTTCATCTTCCATAACAAGGTAATGGGAATTATGGCAGTTTCCAGATTACGTTCATGGAGTTTCCAGATGACGTTCATGGAGTATGTGGTTACCCTTTTTTGGTCATTAAGAAATACACCAACTTGGTTTTTTAAATCATCTATAGCTGCTTCATGGCTTAAATTCTTCTCAAACCGTGGAGCTAATACATTGTCCTTTTAGAAAACCAAGTATTTAAGTATTATTTACAAAATATGTTTACAGAGCCGACCAAGAGTTTTTGTCAAGTAAATTAAGTGGCTAAAAAACTAAATTTAAAGACTATTTTTCTTTCCTGCAGAAATGTCTATGGCCTTTTTGTGGCACACATCAATGTCTCTATGGATGGTGAGCAGGGCTAAACCACTCAATCTTTCTTGTCCTGTTGAATTTCTTATCTAGGTTTTCAGCCTTCAAAGTGTAGAACAGCTCCGTTCTGGAGTAGCAGTTCTAGCAGACAACGTTGCAAGGACAGCTAAGACAAGAGAAATATTTGGAAGAAAGGTGGAGTTGCCTTCGTAAACAACAGATACAGAATAAGACGGTCTTTCTATGATAAGCACTTTCTCTTTTCAGTTACTGTGCTAAAGCTCAATCTCTTGCTTCTGGCTCGGGAAGAATATCATCATATGACTCAAGCAAAGACTCCAACTTCGTTGTTTTGGGATCAACAGATACAATCTTTGAAGGGACAATAATGCTGAGATGAGACAACAGATTATGGCGGAATTCAAAGTGCTGTTTCAGCTACGATATGAAGTGGTCTAGAAAAAGAATAAACAGAGAGGCTCTGCAGCGGGTGAGAAGATCAAGATCGTCAAAATGAGAGTTCCTTCCTTCTCTTGTTCTTAGGCGAGTCATCTCAAGCCCTTAAGTAGTTGCAAATGACTGAGCTTTGTCTAAAACAGGAGTGAAGGTAGGAGCAGCATCCTGTCGCATTGTCATTGTTCTAGAAAGAACAGTGTTTAAGTGTCTACAAGCGGCAGCCAAGCGACTTCCAGCATTTGTGACACTTTTGAAGACGTTTATGTGTTGCTGCTTTCCTCAAGAGCCTCAAGATAACGCAGAATTGGCTGATAGAGCTCAAGAAAACGCATTACTGATTTATGGTGCTCGACCCAATATGTTTCAAAGAGTTCAATCAGGTTCTTTTTTCGGGAATCCGGCAAGAGTTTGTTGATCTTATCTTTCCGCTTTTGGGTTCTGTGTGACATAGCACCGAAGATAATGCTGATTTGCTATAAGGTTCCAAAGAAATGCTTAAAAGCTGGAATAGAGCAGACAGACGAAATGACAAGGTTGAGACTATGTACGCTACATTAGTCGTAAAGTGCCTGCGGATGCTGTTGGCGTATAACGGCCTGAACACCTATTAGATGTTAGCGCCATCAAACCCTGCCCTACCGTCTTGTTGAGGTTAAGGCCAAGGCTTTCCAAAAAATGTGGAATCGCTATAGTGAGACCTTGTCCAGATACACCCGCAACTGTGACAAAACAAGGAAAACCCTCATGAAGATTTCCAACAGAGGTAACTTCATTTGATGCCTAGTGTATGCTCTTTCATAATTCAAGAATCGCTTCTGGGGCTGGTTGCATCTTGAGCCCTTAAAGGGGCCCCAAATATATTTCCTTTTTGTAACCACACAAAGAAGTTTCAACACTGGTTAAGTTATTAAAAAGTGGTTAAAAACATATCACTAGTTTAAAAATAAGTTGTTCAAGAATAACATATTCCAAAAATACTTATTTATAACAATTCAAACCTCATTTATTAGGCAACTCAAATATAAACCGTTTTCCTACCGTTTCAAGTTTTTGAATGCCGTTGACAAAAATAACGCTGAATTTTCCAATTTGAATCTTTACCGTCGACAATTCAGGGTGTATATTTCCACATTAGGGGGATGGGAGTAGGTAAATTTCCAGTGGGCCATATAATTTAGCAAGGATGAAAGTGAAAGCATCATTTGATGCTTTTTTATGCTCTTTCATTATTCATATAAAATACCTTCGGGGCCCCTTTAAGAGCTCAAGATGCAACTAGCCCCAGAAGCAATTCTTGTATTACGAAAGAGCATAAAAAAGGCATCAACTGACGTTTTCATTTTCCTCTTAGCTATATTATATAGCCCACTAGAAATTTACCGGCACCTCATAGTCTAATTATTAAGCTATGCAAAAACATTGCAAAAATTTTTAATAAAGTTAAATATTTAGCTATTTTATTTCCTAACCATTCTCTGCCTTTGGCCTATTCTATAGAAATGATTGGCCTAGGCCAAATAGATAAAAGATCCAAAATTTGCAATTAGTAACAGTTGAAAAACACCATTTTATCAGATTTATATATTTGGTTCAAGTTTACCTGCATTCTTTCAACCTCATAATCCTGGGATATAGCATAATCTATATGCAAAGTTGATTGATTCTGTTGGTTTGATTAAAGTTTTACACTTATTTTTCATTATTCATGGGTTCGTAGGCCTAGTCAGTAAAAAAAAAAAAATGTATTTTTCAAAATCTAGGGGGGGGGAGATTGATATTTGATTTAAATATTTGACAATAGCTAGAAAAAAATGTCGCCATAAAAACAAAAAATTTAAGTGAGGTGTTTCATAGTAGTTAATAAAATAAAATTTCTAGGAAGACACATTTTTTTTTTTTTTACAGCAAACTTAAGTGAATTTAACCTTATACACTTTCGGAGAGATTTTAATGGATAAAAATCCTACATACAAACCTAGATGAGTGATTTTTATATGAAAATGATGAGTTGCATTCAGACAATATTGAAAGGGCCTTCAATTTTTTCTCTCTTTGTAACATCACCACAGTCAGCCCATGCCATGCACTATTTGGTTTCAAAGTTCAAGTCAATTCAGAGCTTAGGAACTGTGTTAACATTATTTCTCATGCCAAACTACATCTAGTTTTTGAGTAAATAATCAAAAAAGTGCTGAATAATCCACTCTTAAAATCTCAGTTTAAGTAAATAACATACAGCCAAACTTTTATTCTGAACCTGCTCGTAGTTGTCCTTTTAGAAATACGAAAAAATAATATATCTCCCATACAAGACTATTTGTTTAGTGTTGTTGTTTTAGAACTATTTATATCATGTATATTGTTAATACCATGTAAAATCTTTTAATTATATCAATTTTTGTCTTTACAGCTGACAATTGCCTCAAGTTATGGACATCTCTACAGAGAAAATTTATGGAAGAACAGAAGGCCACCAAATACAAAAGTGGAGATCCTAGAAAAGATGGAAAAGAAGTGTGGGTGCAGTTCAAACATACGAGATTTATGGGACAGTACCTGCAAGAACAGACTATGGCCAGAAACGTGTTTCTAGTGAAATTGATGTCCCCTCTTTTGAGGATGATAACAGCAAAGACAGTGCTGACATCAGCATTATGTCAGGGGTTGCTCTGGACATACGTAACCCTGAAAACATGGTGACCTTGAGTGACATAGTTGAGGGTGAAAGTGATCCATTTATAAATGTTGATAAAGTAGTACCGACTCCTTGAGCCAAAAACAACTCCCCAAAGATAAGGGTTTCAAAAAACAGTGACAACCCAGGGATGGATATTAGAAAAAAAAGCAGGCGAATCAAATCGTGACCATTATTCAAAAAAGAAGAAATTTGATCGAACATCTTCTGCCATTGACCAGCTAGTAGTTTCTATAGAGAACTTTCTGAGCCAGTCTTGCAATAATGCTATTGCACCCAAGGACTAGAGAAGTTTAGTTTAGTTCCTACAAAGCTGCAAGGTCTAAGTATAAGACAGCAAGTACAGATGGAGAAAAAAAATTAATGATCTATTATATGAAATTAATTAAAAAAACTTTTTCCACAAAATAAGTGTTTCAAAGAAAAGCAAAGAACTCCATTAAACAAAAAATGAGAAAACTGAAATCAAATAATCTACCAAGCGTGAAACTACCACAAATCAACATTGATAAATAAATGAAACATAAAAACGAACAGAAATTACAATTAATAACCGAGTCAAACTCAAAACGAGCAGAAATTAACATAAGTTAGGCTCAAAACTGCTATGCCTCCCCAAGGCCAGAACAAAATTTCCACTTTACTGAAAAAATACAAATGAATGCGCATTGTCAGTTTAATATACAGATCCTGATATTTAGTAATAAAAATTTAAAATTATTTGATTTATTAGTTATAAAAGTATAAACATTTTTTTTTCAGTAAAGTGCAAGTTTTGTTCTGGCCTTGTTCAGGCAATCCTTGCCCTAAGGGTTGTGGGGAATTTCCTCCTCAAAAATATATTTTCTATCTCGAAATCAACTACGCTGAACAAAATGGCTATCTCAAAATTTTTATTGGATGTGTTTGGGGGAATGACGGGCATGGGGGGAGGATAGTTGTCCTTCAATCCCTTTCGACTATTAAAAAGGGCACTAGCCTTTTGAATTTCCAATCGAATGAGCGTTTTTTGAAGTTTCTACGACAACACCTTCTTTAAAAACCTTATATGCCCCCAGGGCATAACTTAAAACCCTTGCCCCGAGGGTTGTGGGGGAGTGTCCTCCTGAAAAACATATGTTCTATCTGGAAATCAACTACGACGAACAAAATGGCTATCTCAAAATTTTGATTGGATGTGTTTGGGGAAATGATGAGCATGGGGGAGGGGGGCTAGTTGCCCTCCAATCCCTTTCGACAATTGAAAAGGGTACTAGCCCTTTGAATTTCCAACCGAATGAGCCTTTTTTTTAAGTTTTTGCGACAACGCCTTCTATAAAAACCTTAAATGCCCCCTGGGCATAAATTAAAACCCTTGCCCTGAGAGTTGTGGGGGAGAATCATCCTCAAAACATATTTTCTATGTGGAAATCAACTACGCTGAACAAAATGGCTACCTCAAAATATTGATTGGATGTGTTTGGGGAAATGATGGGCGTGGGGGCGGCTAGTTGCCCTCCAATCACTTTCGACTATTAAAAAGAGTTCTAGCCCTTCGAATTTCCAATCGAATGAGCCTGTTTTGAACTTTCTACGACAACACCTTCTATAAAAACCTTATATGCCCCCAGGGCATATTTTAAAACCCTTGCCCTGAGGGTTGTGGGGGAGTGTCCTCCTCAAAAATATATTTCATATGTGGAAATCAACTACGCTGAACAAAATGACTCTCTCAAAATTTTGATTGGATGTGTTTGGGGGGATGATGGGCGTAGGGGGGCTAGTTGCCATCCAGTCACTTTCAACCACTAAAAAGGGCACTAGAACTCCCAATTTCCAATCGAATGAGTCCCTTTTGAAGTTTCTACGACGACCCCTTTCATATGAAGTGCCCTGCTCTAAAGGAAAAAAAAATAATACATAGTACATTGCGCCAGCATTGTTCTTATATGCACTCAGGGCATAATTTAAAACCCTTGCCCCGAGGGTTGTGGGGGAGTGTCCTCCACAAAAACATATTTTCTATCTGGAAATCAACTACGCTGAACAAAATGGCTATCTCAAAATTTTGATTGGATGTGTTTGGGGGAATGATGGGCGTGGGGGGGGGGCTAGTTGCCCTCCAATCACTTTCAACTATTAAAAAGGGCACTAGCCACTCCAATTTCCAATCGAATGAGCCCTTTTCGAAGTTTCTACAACAACTTCGATACGAATTGCCCGACTGAAGCAAAAAAAAAAAAAAAAAAAAAAAAAAAAAAAAAAAAAAATTATGCCTACATCGTTCTTTACTTAGGCAGCGCTAGCGCGCTGCCTATGATTGAAATAGAACATCTACCAATTGAGTGACTTGGCATTTTTATTTTTACTATAATATCATTTTACCACAATTTCACTCAAAACAACTAGAAGAATAAATGTTTGTCTGATCTTAAAGTGTTATATATGCGATAAGCAGCAGTGCCTGTTGTATGACAGGCATAATAAAAAAAAAACTCATAGAGTATACTCTTTTGTGAGAACATGAGAAAGAATATTTTGACCGTCCCTCCCAAATGAAATTTAAAATCCCCCCCCCCCCCCCCCCCCCCCGAACAAGAAAGCATTTTTTTTTAGTTTCAACTCAATTCCCCAGGTCACTAGATAAAACTGAGTAGACAAAAATATGTATAAGATTTATTATTATTCTAATTTATTCAAATAACTGTATAATGAGAAACAATTGCTTGCTTGAGGCTTTAGGTACCTGCCATATAACATTGAACAGTTGTTTTCAGTGCTGAAAAATACTGGTTGGCTGGGAATCTCCAACAGAGGCAAGTACAGTTGCTGATATAGGTACGTTTTTGGAGCCAATACCAGAGATCATCATAGACCAAAATGCTGATCAAATAATCTGACTTTATGTACTGTTAGCTAGGTGGCAGTAAACTTGACAACTTGCAAACTCAGTGATTATTGCAAATATTTTTTACTGTTATGGTCTGTGGTCTAGGGCTAGTATTCAACAGGGTAAAATTACACAGTATTTATTACCACATAACAAGTAAAATCACTGAGAGGTGTCAAAATGCCCCCCTGTTCATATGCTCTTCTTGCCAGAGCACACAACTTTTATCAGAAGAGAAATATTTGGCCAGGTATTCTTGCTGCTTGATAACCAGCTCACCAATCCTATTAGAAGTAATTCAGTTGGCAATTTTCCTCATATTTCCCAACTGTTGAGCTGCCCTCCAAGATCCATTTTCAAGATCATTGGAGTCCACATGTGTTACTGTGGCATACGATCAGACACCATTTGTGATGTCATCTGTGAGGAGGTAATTGTGCAAGCAACATGCGGCTTTAATTAGGTGCTTGGCTTTGAAAATATAGAACATCTATAAACTCTCCATTTGGAACTTAGAACTCAAAAAACATTCTTTATTATTCTCCTAGCTCGGGAGAGACGATAGTTAAATGTTTGTTCCACAGCTGAGAGGTCCTTACCTCCAAAAGGACGTGCCATATTTGGTTTTAGAGGAAAGGATTTATCACCGACAAACATATAATGAAACTTAAATAATTGAGGGCTCAAATTGGGAAGAGGCTGGTGGTGTCCAATTTATTTTCATTCAGGGCTCTCCCAAATGATGAAAATGCAAATATGCCAGCGTTACCCTCACTTCCATAGCTTCCTATATCAACATATGTGAAAGGATCATTCACATCACACAGTAGAGGACCACCGAAAAATAGTTTTTATAGTTGTAAAACTCAGAACCACTTTTGAATGGTGCCTGGATTTCTACATGTTTTCCGTCAATTGATCCGGGACAATTTGGGAAATTCCATGCAGTCCAGAATTCTTTACTGATCTTGAAAAAATCCGCTTTCGATGAGAATTTGAGGTAATCTGCTTCCAGAACTTCAACCATTACTTCCAAAGTGTCTTTTATAATAATTGATGCTGAAGATTTTCCCACCAAGAAAGTAGTAGATAAAGCACTGAGGCTATTCTAAAACGAAAATTTAGGTTATCCTATTTTTTAGTATGTTCTGGTATAAAAGCTAATCAATAGTAGAAGATAAAATCATTAAACTGTAGAAAGGGCACACCTCCCTAAAACTAGTAAGCATATTTTGTATTTATTCATGCATATTCTGAGAAGGAAGAGAAATATTCCAAATACAAAACTTTAAAATTTCATCTTTCGAGGATCTTCAAAGAAATGAGATTCTAGAAGGGAAAGTGATTACTACTAAGATAAACCAAAGAACTCTTAAAGTCAATGATGACAGTTGACATAGTTTTAATGACCCATTATTCCACTTTGTAGTCAAATAACATTATTAAAATTAACGCTCATTTGCTTGTCATTGGATTATAAAGATATCCATAAATAATGTCACTGACGTCATTTTGATAAAAAAAATTTAATCTACAGAATATATACACATCCTTATCACTGTACAAAAGGAATCTCCTAATGTCTCAAAGGAGACTTAGATTCCCAGATGATGGGAAAGAGTGATTCTAATGGATAGAATGGTTTCATGATTTCCTATATATCCTTGATTTTAAAAGCTTTGAACAATTTTTTGGTTTATCAAGTCACATAGCTGATAGCTATGAATTTACTCAAATAATAAATCTTATCTTCAGAGCTTTTAAAATTGATGCACTTATAGCTTTGGTTATCTTCATATTGCAAAAAAAATTAATAATTGCTATATCTAAGTTTACGGAGCAACAAGCTGAATATACTAATTTTTTTTGCATCTAAAGGTGGTACATAGTAATATTTGTTCAGTTCTCATGGTGTACCCTTAAAGGCTGTAAATTTGCTTCTAACTAAAAATACGCAGGGTTTATTTCAAACTTTATCAATAACATCATTAGGTTGCATTATCCCAATTGCCTTCAAACAGCTCATAGACTATTTGAATTACCCTTTTTCCATGACTATCTACCTTAGTTCTGCCCAAAGATTGATGAACCAAACCAACTTGATTACGGTGTGTAAAACTCGAGAACAAACCGGTTTCTTCGTTCCTTTAGAAACGAATTTGGGGTATATATTTGCACTTAGGGGGGGGGGGGGGCTTTAAAGTATAGCGGTTCTGCATACAAAATGTTCTATGTACAATTATTCTACATATTATGAAGTAAGAATTGTTTTCTGACTTCAAACTGACTCCCCCCCCTCATGTGCAAATATATAGCCCAAATTATACATTTCCAATTTAAAATGTCACTTATCTTTGTCTTGTCTCACGCTAAGCTGAAAAACACCACCGAAGAAAACGGTTTGTTCTCGAGTTTTACGCAACGTTAACTTGAGTGAGTGGCGCATAATTCACAAGTACCAAAATTTATTCCCCCTACAGAAAATAAAAAAACAAAATTCAAATAAAATTCTCAAATTTGGAAAGTCTCATTTTTCAATGGGGGAGGTATTTCCCGTGGGGCTGAGTGTATTTTCCTCAGGGGTAATTTTCCGGGAGGGGAGAACGCAGGCCACCCCAAAGGATACGATAAATAAGGTCACTTGCAACACTTGATAAGCTTATATATCTTAGTGAGGCATAACCTTTCACAAATGCTAAATGCCTTTTGCATCCCAGTGTACTGTTTTTCCATAAGAGGATGTTGTGAGAGGGGCTTTAGAAGATTATCATACTAGGATTTTTTCATGCGAGACCACTGAAGGAAATCTGCATCATTCCATAGAGTGGTTTCAGAAAACCAGTTGAAATATTGACTATGCCTATTGCGCATGGTCACTCCAAAAACATCCTTTGAATTTTTTTTTGTGCCCGTAGTTCTTCTTCCTTGGCCTTGCGTTTCCGACTCTGTTCATGGATGAAAATGACAGCTGTACAGACAGCAACAACCTTTATCTTTTCACAATCAAAAACTTTTTCAGGTTTGCACTTTCTGCCAAAACTTGACAGGATGTTTAAAGGTATTCAGTTTAAACTTTTTTCCTAGTATGAACGGCCGCAGAGTATAAGGATTACATACCTTCAGGTTTTTTTGTATGTAAACCCGAACAGTCCATAATGAATTTTTAAACCTAGAGGCTATGAGGTAAGAAAGAAGTTACTGAAGATTATGAATATTATTCAAAAAAAAAGGGAAGTATCTAGCCATTTTAGTAAAACCCTAATTTATCCTTGACTGAAAAAGTTGATAAGTTTGAGCATGATGATTATGGAGGTATTAGCCTGGTTTTTCTTGGTAGCAAATTATTTAGTATGATGATTCTTTATAGACTTGAAAATGCTGTAGACTAAATTTCAAGAGAAAAACAGCGCGGTTTTAAAAAGGACAGAGCACAGGAAAGGCAATTGGAAAAGATGGAATCAAATGGACAAGAAAAAATTTCCTGGAGTTAGATTACACTGACGATTTATGCATTCTACATGAAAGTATGAGCAAAATGAATGAACTTTTAAAGGTTTCGCAATTTCAAGGTGCTAGAACAGGTTTGAAAATTAACGTTAAGAGGACTAAGCTGCTAGGATTGGGAATAAGTGAAGATGAATAGATGATATTGGGTAACGGAAACATAGATCCACTGGACAGCTTCACTTACCTTGGCAAAACCAGTAGCAAAAACGGTGGGTGCCGTGATGATGTTAAAAGTAGAATAGCCAAGGCTCAAGGTTTTTTTTACAGTTGGAAAAAGTTGGGAAGAATAGTTAGAAAAGTCTGCAAACATGATGATAGTAGTCGAATATATTTCTGCAGCATGGGCACTCCAAAAACAGAGGGATATTTACTAGATGTTTTCCAAAAAAAATTGCCAACGGATTGTTCTGGGTACCTAACTGACTGAGCCTATTTCAAAGAGTAGGCTGTGCAAAAAGTATGGTTCAATCTCACTTCCTGTGGCTATAATGAGAAAAAGCTTGAGTTGACTAGGGTACGTTCTGAGTATGAAGGAGGATAGATTGCTAAATATTGTCCTTTGCGGCCAACCGTTAAGGGCTAAACGGACAGCAGATCATCCATGGTTGGGATGGGAGGGCGTCATAAAGAAAGACTTAAGGAAAATGGGAACTTTCTAGGGGGTTGTAAAGAGGGAGGCTTTGAACAGAAAGGGATGGAGGTGGAGG
Organism: Artemia sp. Kazakhstan ARC1039; assembly: GCA_029168905.1. Classification (NCBI taxonomy): domain Eukaryota; kingdom Metazoa; phylum Arthropoda; class Branchiopoda; order Anostraca; family Artemiidae; genus Artemia; species Artemia sp. Kazakhstan ARC1039. The sequence goes on from JAQQPU010009061.1 coordinate 32,005, forward strand.
GTGCGTAGCTGTTTCCCTCATGCGACTTGTTGTTGCAGTGAGTTGCTAGTAGCATTTCGAAAAGCAGCAAAATGAAACATTTTTGGGATCTTTTAGGAGTTCTGGGTGCAAGAACAAATTTGAAAGATAATGTTAAGATGGTTTAGTCATTCAGACCAGGAATAAATGAGGATGAAAGGAAATACTGCGTAGCAGAAGATCAATCAAGTAGACGGTTTTCCTAACCCGGGTAAGTAAAGATTAGTATGAGAGCACATTATTCAAAAACATGTTAAAACAAAAACTTTTAATTGAGGGAAAACACCATCAAAAGCTTATTGAGGTAACAATCATTTTGGCTATTATCAATGGTGGAGAGACAGGGATAGATCCTCATTTGGAATACAGCTCCAGAAAAGATTTTTGCCAATTAAATCAGAAGCCTAAAATTGCAGATACGACCTTTAGACACAACAGCAACAACCAAACTCTGTTGTAAGTTTTCATCTGCAGTGATACAGATGATACAAAACGATAAATTGAACTAGCTGCCCGGTCAATTTAATTTATTAGCTCTCCTTAGATTCATTTGTGATTTCTACGGAAAGTAATCAATTGTAAAGAAACATTACATGTATTACATTACATGAATGCATTTCACAATAGACTGGCTGCAAAGTCAATATTTTCTCCTGATATATTAAAAAATAAATTACATGTATTTCAAATATAAACGGTAGAAAATTCTACATAGTATTTTAAAATCCCTTCCTGACCTAAGAGTTGCTCCTGCAACAGTTTTGTCAGTAAGCCAACAAAGGGTTGTTAGAAAACTTTGTCTTGCCTGTCCAACGTAAATCTAGTTTGTCTTAGAGTGCACTCTCTTCACGTTTATTGTATAGCAGTACTGACTTAGTTAACAGTTAAAGTCAATGGTATATATCTCTATGTTTTAATATGTAATTGAAGAAAAACAGGGTTTGAAAAATTACTTGATGTTGATGCACAGAGAGCATTACCACCACTGCTCAAAGAATGACTATTCTAACCATGACAACTCACAACAACTATTCCAAAAGGGACAATACTTACAGCAAGAAGTTCTTATGACAGTTAAAAATACATTTCTGTCTATCGATACGTTTCACTAATAAACATTAAGCAAATTCAAAAATGAACTGAAATTTAATTAAAAAATTTGAATTTCCTGTAAACTGAAAAAAAAAATGAAAACACATTCCCCTAATCATGTCTAGAATCTAAATATTATGTCTTCAAAGTAAATATTTAGTACAATCTGGAAGCTATGGTTATTAATTTTTAAAATCAGCACACACAAGAGGAATCCCTTTTTCAAGCTTAATTTATGCTGTATGCAAACATTTTTTTTTCAACAGAAGTGAAACCTTTTTTGCCATGTACATATCATCTAAATAGTTTTATTTTTAGTTAAGTCCTTAGGTATTTTGATAAAAAAGGAGGAAGAAACAAAGCTTTTAATACTTCAATAACCAGACTTATCTGTCAAGAAATTCAAAACCAAAATTAGTTAAGAGTAAATTTGATGTCGAGTCCTTTTGTGTCTAGATAAAAGATAACTTTCGAAAAAGCTTTTTTCACACACTTGACACTTGAATGGCTTTTCACCAGTGTGAGTTCTTGTATGTCGAGATAAACCAACTTTACAAAGAAAACTTTTCAAACATATATCACATTCAAAAAGCGGCTCCCCATTATGGATTCTTTGGTGCCTAGATAAAATATGTTTACGAGAGAACCGTTTTTCACATACTCTACATACATATGGTTTTTCGCCAGTATGAGTTCTTAGGTGTTTAGACAAAAGATAGCTAAACATGAAG
>JAQQPU010009062.1:0-19035 GCA_029168905.1 Artemia sp. Kazakhstan ARC1039
TAGAACTACATGGGAGAGGGGGAAAATTAGACTTTTTTGCCATCTTTCTGGAGCCAAACGAAAAGCAAACTGTCTCAGAGTGGGTTGGAAACAGGTCGTAACAAAATATTTAAAGGCATTTAGAACTACATGGGAGAGGGGAGAAAATAAAGATTTTTGGCCATCCATCGGGGGCGATATAAAAAACAGGTTGTCTCCAAATGGGATGGAAAGATGTCTAAAAAATATTTAAAGGCATTTAGAACTACATGGGAGAGGGGAGAAAATAAAGATTTTTGGCGATTCATCTGGGGCGATATAAAAAACAGGTTATCTCCAAATGGGATGGAAAGAGGTCTAACAAATATTTAAAGGCATTTAGAACTACTTGGGAAAGGGGAATAATTAGACTTTTTTTGCCATCTTTCTGGAGCCAAACGAAAAGCAGACTCTCTCAGAATGGGTTGGAAAGAGGTCGTAACAAAATATCTAAATGTATTTAGAACTACATGGAAGAGGGGAGAAAATAAAGCTTTTTGACAATTTATCTGGGGTCAAAAAAAAGCAGGTTGTCTCAAAATGGGTTGAAGAGAGGTCGTAAGAAAATTTTAAAGGTATCTAGAACTTTATAGGAGATGGCCACAGAGGGTTTTCCAAAAAGTTAAATTTTTCCCCGTCTCCCATGTAGTTAAATATCTAAATGCATTTATGTATTTTGTTACGGCCTCCTTCCATCCTATTGGAAGACAACCTGCTTTTCCCCAGACAGATGTCCAAACAGCTTAATTTTTCCCCATCTCCCATAAAGTTCTAAATGCCCTTAAATATTTTGTTACGACCTCTTTCCATCCCATTAAGAGACAACCTGCTTTTCGTTTGGCCCCAAATGGATTGCCAAAAAGCTTAATTTTCCCCCCTCTTCCATGTAGTTAAATATCTAAATGCATTTAAGTATTTTGTTACGGCCTCCTTCCATTCTATTGGAAGACAACCTGCTTTTCCCCAGATAGATGTCCATCCAGATAGATTTTTCCCCAACCTGTTCCAACCTTCCAACCTGTTTTTTGAGACAACTTATTTTTAACTTGATTATCGTTGTAATTTAATTCTTTGTCTTTCTTTTCATTCTTAAACCATTTTTCCCCATCTCCCATAAAGTTGTAAATGCCTTTAAATATTCTGTTACTACCTCTTTCCAACCCATTTAGAGAGATCTTGCTTTTAATTTGGCCCCAGATGGATGACCAAAAAGTTTAGATTTTCCTCCTCTCCCATGTAGTTCTAAATGGCTTTAAATATTTTGTCACAACCTCTTTCCATCCCATTTAGAGACAACCTAATTTTTGTTTGGCTCCAGATGGATGGCCAAAATGCTTAATTTTCCCCCCTCTCACATGTAGTTCTAAATTGCAATTAGATATTTTTTTACGGCCTCCTTCCATTCTATTTTGAGACAACCTGTTTTTCCCCAGATAGATTTCCAAAAAGCTTAATTTTTCCCCATCTCCCATAAGTTCTAAATGCTTTTAAATATTTTGTTACTACCTCTTTCCAACCCATTTAGAGACATCTTGCTTTTAATTTGGCCCCATTAGCCTCAAATATTTTCTTACGACCTCTTTCCAACCCATTCCGAGACAGCCTGCTTTTCGGTTGGCCCCAGATGGAAGGCCAAAAAATTAAATTTTTCCCCTATCCCATATAGTTCTAAATGTCTTTTGATATTGGGACCAAACTAAAAGCATGATGTCTCGAAATGAGTAGAAAAGAGGTCGTAAGGAAAGTTTTAAAAGTATTTGGAACTTTATGGGAGATGGGGATTAATTAAACTTTTTGGCCATCTTTTTGTGACCAAACGAAAAGCAGGTTTTCTCCAAATAGGATGGAAAGAGGTCATAAAATATTTAGAGGCGCTTAGAACTACATGGGAAAGGGGAAAAAAATAAGCCTTTTGGCCATCCATTTGGGGCCAAACAAAAAGCAGGTTGTCCCGAAATGGGTTGAAAATAGGTCGTAAGAGAATTTTAAAGGTATCTAGAACTTAATGGGAGATGGCTCCAGATGGATGGCCAAAAAGTTTAATTTTTCCCCGTCTCCCATGTAGTTCTAAATGCCTTTAAATATTTTGTTACGGCCTCTTTCCATCCCATTTAGAGACAACTTGCTTTTCGTTTGGCCCCAGATGGATGGCCAAAAGTCTTAATTTTTCCCCATTTCCTATAAAGTCATAAATGCCTTTAAATATTTTCTTACGACCTTTATCCATCCCATTTGGAGACAACCTGCTTTTCGTTTGGCCCCAGATGGATGGCCAAAAAACTTAATTTTTCTCCCTCTCCCGTCTAGTTCTAAATGCCTTCAAATATTTTCTTACGACCTCTTCCCAACCCATTCTGAGACAGCCTGCTTTTCATTTTGCCCCAGATGGATGGCCAAATAATTTAATTTGTCCCCTCTCTCATGTAGTTCTAAATGCCTTTAGATATTGGGACCAAACTAAAAGCATAATGTCTCGAAATGGGTTGAAAAGAGGTCGTAAGAAAATTTTTAAAGGTATTTGGAACTTTATGGGAGATGGTGATAAATTAAACTTTTTGGCCATCTATCTGGGGCCAAACGAAAAGCAGGTTTTCTCCAAATAGGGTAGAAAGAGGTCATAAAAAATATTTAAAGGCACTTAGAACTACATGGGAAAGGGGGAAAAATTAAGCTTTTTGGCCATCCATCTGGGAGCCAAACGAAAAGTAGGTTGTATCCAAATAGGATGGAAAGAGGTCGTAACAAAAAGATGGGAAAAGTTAAGATTTTTGGCCATCCATCTGCGGCCAAAGAAAAGCAGGTTGTCTCCATATAGAATACAAAGAGGTCGTAACAAAATATTTAAAGGCATTTAGAGCTACATGGGAGAGGGGGGGGGGAATTAAACTTTTTGGCAATCCATCTAAGGCCAAACAAAATGTAGGTTTTCTCCAAATGGGATTGAAAGAGGTCGTAAGAAAATATTTACTGACATTCGTAACGAAATACTTAAAGGCATTTAGAGTTTAATGGGAGAAGGGTAAAAATTAAGCTTGTTGGACATCCATATTGGGCTAAACGAAAAGCCGGTTGTCTCCAAATGGGATTGAAAGAGGTTGTGACAAAATATTTAAAGGTATTTAGAACTTTATGGGGGATGCGGAAAAATTAAGGTTTTTGGCTATCCATCTTTGGCCAAACGAAAAGCAGGTTGCTTTTTGGCCAGCTTCTCGGCCATAAAACATTTAAAGGCATTTAGTTCTACATTAGAGAGTGGGAAAAATTAAACTTTTCTGCCATCCATCTGGAGCCAAAAGAAAATCAGGTTGTCTCCAAATAGGATGGAAAGAGCCCGTAACAAAATATTTTAAGGCATTTAGAACAACATGAGAGATGGGAAAAATTTAAGCTTTTAAACATTATTAAAAAAATTGAACATTAAAATGTTTAAAGGTATTTAGAACTTCACGAAAAGCAGGTTTTCTCCAAATAGGATGGAAAGAGGTCGTAACAAAATATCTAAAGGTGTTTAAAACTAAATGGAAGAGGGGGAAAATTAAGCTTTCTGGACATCCATATGGGGCCAAACAGAAAGAAGGTTGTCTCCAAACAGGATGAAAAGAGGTCACAATAAAATGTTTAAAGGCATTTAGAACTTTATACGAGGGGAAAAAATTAAGCTTTTTGGACATCCATCTTGTGCCAAGCGAAAAGCAGGTTGTCTCCAAATAGGATGGATAGAGGTCGTAACAAAGTAATTAAGGTAGTTTAGAACTACATTGGAGATTGAGAAAAATTAAGTTTTTTGGACATCTACCTGGGGCCAAACAAAAAGAAGGTTGTCTCCAAATGGGATTGAAATAGGTTTAAAAAAAATATTTAAAGGTATTTTGAGATTTATTTGAGATTTATTTTGAGAAAAATTAGGCTTTTCGGCCATCCATCTGGCGCCAACCGAAAAGCCGGTTGTCTCCAATCGGTATGAAAAGAGGTCGTGACAAAATATTTAAAGGTATTTGGAACTTAATAAAAGATGGGAAAAAAAATTATTTTTTGGTCGTCCTTCTGATGCCAAACGAAAAGCAGGTTGTCTCCAAATAGGATGGAAAGAGGTCATAGCAAAATATTGAAAGGCATTAAGAACTAAATGGGAGGAAGGGAAAATTAAGCTTTTTGGACGTCCATCAGGGTCCAAAGAAAAGGCAGGTTGTCTCCAAATGGGATTGAAATAGGTCATAACAAGATATTTATTGACATTTAAAACTTTATGGAAGATGGGGAAAATTTAAGCTTTTTGGCCATATTTCTGGGACAGAACGACAAACAAGTTGTCCTAAAATTATATTGAAAGAGGTCGTATCAAAATATTCAAGGGCATTTAGAACTACATTGGAGAGGGTTGAAATTGAACTGTTTGGCTATCCATATGGGGACACACGAAAAGCAGGTTGTCTCTAAATGGGATTGAAAAAGGTCGAAACAAAATATTTAAAGGCATTTAAGACTTTATGGGAGGTGTGGAAAAATGAAGTTTTTTGGCCATCTATTTGGGACCAAACGAGAAGCTGGATGTCTTCAAATAGGATGGAAAGAGGTTGTAACAAAATATTTAAAGGTATCTACAACTACATGGAAGAAGGGGGAAAATTAAACTTTTTAGTTATCAATCTGGGGCCAAATGAAAAGCAGGCTGTCCCGAAATGGGTTTGAAAGAGGTTTTAAGAAAATATTTAAAGTTATTTAGAACTGCATGGGAGAGGATAAAAATTAAGCTTTTGGCCATCCACCTGCTCTATTTGGAGCAGGTTGTCTCCAAATGAGATTGAAAAATGTAACAAAATATTTAAGGGTATTTATAACTACATGGGAGAGGGGGAGATATTAAGCTTTGGGGGAAAATAAAGCTTATTGGCCATCCATCTGGGGACAAATAAAAAGCATATTGTCTCCAAATGGGATTGAAAGAGGTCGTAACAAAATATTTAAGGGCTTTTATAACTACATGGGAGAGGGGGAGATACTAAGCATTTTGGACATCCATATAGGGCCAAACGAAAAGCAGGTTGCCTCCTAATGGGATTGAAAAGGTCCTAACAAAATATTTAAAGGCATTTAAAACTTCATGGGAGGTGGGGGAAAATTAACCTTTTTGGCCATCCATCTGGGGCAAAACAAAAGCATATGGTCTCCAAATGGGATTGAAAGAGGTCATGACAAAATATTTAAGGCATTTATAATTACATTGGAGAGGGGGAGATATTAAGCTTTTTGAACATCCATATGGGTCCAAACAAAAGGCAGGTTGTCTTCAAATGGGATTGAATGAGGTCATAACAAAATAATTATTGTTATTATATACAAAATATTTTATTACATTCAAAACTTTATGAAAGATTCGGAAAAATTAAGCTTTTTGGCCATGTTTCTGGGGCCAAACGAAAAGCAAGTTGTCCCAAAATTGTATTGAAAGAGGTCGTAACAATATATTTAAGGGCATTTAGAACTAAATGGGAGAGGGAGAGAAATTGAACTGTTTGGCCATCCATATGGGGACACACGAAAAGCAGGTTGTCTCCAAATGGGATTGAAAAAGGTTGTAACAAAATATTTAAAGGCATTTAAAACTTTATGGGAGGCTTGGAAAAATGAAGCTTTTTGGCCATCTATTTGAGACCAAACGAAAAGCATGTTGTCTCCAAACAGGATGGAAAGAGGCCGTAACAAAATATTTAAAGGTATCTACAACCACATGAAAGAAGGGGGAAAATTAAACTTTTTAGTTATCAATCTGGGGCCAAATGAAAAGCAGGCTGTCCAGAAATGGTTTGGAAAGAGGTTGTAAGAAGATATTTAAAGGTATTTAGATCTTTATGGGAGAGGGTAAAAATTAAGCTTTTGGTTATCCACCTGCTCTATTTGGAGCAGGTTGTCTCCAAATGAGATTGAAAAATGTCGTAACAAAATATTTAAGGGCATTTATAACTACATGGGAGAGGGGGAGATATTAAGCTTTTTGGACACCCATATGGGGCCAAACGAAAAGCAGGTTCTCTCAAAATGGGATGGAAAGAGGTCTAAAAAATATTTAAAGGCATTTAGAACTACATGGGAGAGGGGAGAAAATTAAGCTTTTTGGTCATCCATCTGGGATCCATATGGGGCCAAACGAAAAGCAGGTTGTTTCTAAATGGGATGGAAAGAGGTCATAAAAAAAACTTAAAGACATATAGACCTACATGGGAGAGGGGGGAAAATTAAGCTTTTTGTCATCCATCTGGGGCCAAAAAAAGCAAATTGTCTCGAAATGGGTTGGAAAGAGTTCGTAACAAACGATTTACAGGCACATTTAGAACTACATGGAAGAGGGTGAAAAATTAAGCTTTTTTGCTGTCCATCTTGGTCCAAGCGAAAAGCAGGGTGTCTCCAAATGGGATGAAAAGAGATTGTAAGAAAAGATTTAAAGGAATTTGGAATTACATGGGAAAGAGGAGAAAATTTAGCTTTAAATATATTAGGGTGGAGTTGTAGCTTGCGCAGCTTCGTCAGCCTCAGGCAGTCGTGTTACTTCAGTGAGTTGATAGTAGTAGTTGTAGTAGAAACAATGTAACAAAGTATAAAAATCTAAAAGGATGAAGGTAGTAGAAGAAACAGTTAGCAGAAGACAGGGTCCAAGGTAGAAATATTATGTTTTTACTAGGAGATTTTAACGCCCAGGTCAGTAGAAATAGGGATACATGGTATCCAAGCCTAGGTAAATTTGGTGTAGGAAAAGAAAATAATAATGGATACAGACTTTTGCAATTTTGTAGGTATAATAATCTAAATATAACCATTACGGTGTTTGGTCATTAAATGGCTAATAAGTTGGCATGGTATTCACCTAATGGTAAGACAGCAAATCTTATGTATTATGTTATAGTAAACCGAAGACTAACAGGATCAATACAAGATACTAGGGTATATTGGAGTGTTGTTATTGATTTTAAAAGTAAAGATCACCATCTAGTAGTGTCAAGGGTTAATTTAAAGCTGAAATTTCGGAAGGGTAACTACCTCCAGGGAAGTCATGATGCTGGTAGACTCAAGGATGAGAATTTGAGAGAAATTTTCCAGGGACAGTTCAATACTGAACTTCAGAGTTTAAAATTTGATAATGTGGAAGAGGGTTGGAATAATTTTAGAAAAATAATTTGTAAAGTTGCTTAGGGAAGAAAGCTAGGACTGTAGCTAAGAGTATTAGTGAAAAAGCTTCATGTTTAATAGAAAGGAGAAAGGACTTGTACAAGAGTTATCTGAGTAATAGATCATATGAAAACAAAAGGAATTTAAAGAAAGTGGAGAAAGTATTAAAATATGAACTAAGGAGGTGTGAAGTGGAGGCCATGGATAAAATTGCCGAGGATTGGGAAGATGCAGGTAAATGGCATAATAGTAAAATATTGTTCTAGCATGTTAACAAATTGAGAGGGAGTAGTCAATTCGAACTTGGCCCAGTTAAAGATAAGAACGGGGCCACAATAAGCGATAAGGAAAGAATGAAAGAGAGGTGGGCAGAACATTTTGAGGATTTGCTAAACCAAGATAGAGTTGTAGGAAAAGATGTAGAGGAAAATGAAGAAGTTTTTGATACCTTGTATGTGAAGAAAGATTTGTTTTGTGAGGAAGAATTAGCGACAGTTCTAAAAGGATTAAAAAATAATACGGCTTCGGGTGGTGATAGGGTGGTAAATTAGTTTTTTTAGACATGGTGACTCTGAGGTTAGAAATAAGTTACTGAAGATTATAAGTATGATTTTTGGAAAATGGAAAGTGCCTATCGATGTTCGGACTTTATAAGAAACTTAAGCTACTTTATAAGAAAGGCGATAAAAGTGAGTGCGGTAACTATCGAGGCATTAGTCTGTTCTCTGTAGGTAGCAAATTACTTAGTAATATGATACTTTTTAGACTGAGATATGCCGTAGACAAAGGTTTAAGAGAAGAACAATATGGTTTTAGAAAAGGTAGAGGATGTGTTGACCAAGTTTTACCTCTTAGGTTAATAATTGAGAAGTTCCTGAGTTGTCAAAAACCTTTGGTCCTCATTTCCCCAAACACATCCAATCAAAATTTTGAGGTAGTCATTTGGTTGAGCATAGTTCATATCCAAGTAGAAATTATGTTTTTGAGGAGGACATTCCCCTCCAGCCCTCAGGGCAAGGATTATAAGTTATGCTCTGGGGCATATAAGGTTTTTATAGAAAGCTTTGTCGTAGAAACTTCAATAGGGGTTCGTTCAATTGGAAATTCAAAGGGATAGTGCCGTTTTTAATAGTCGAAAGTGATTGGAGGGTAACTAAACCCCCTCTCACGCCGACGTTTTCCCCAAACACATCAAATCAAAAATTTGAGATAGCCATTTTGTTCACCGTAGTTGAAAGTTCTGAAAATCAGGTCTTTGAGGATGACAGCCTCCCCCCCCCCCTCCCCACAGCCCTCAGTGCAAGGGTTGTAAGTTATGCCCTGGGGAAAAATAAGGTTCTTATAGAAAATGTTTGCGTAGAAACTTCAAAAAGGGCTCATTTGATTGGAAATTGAAATGGCTAGTGCCGTTTTTAATAGTCGAAAGTGATTGGAAGGCATCTAACACCCCTTCCACGTCCACCATTTATCCAGACACATCCAATCAAAATTTTGAGATTGCCATTTTTTTTCAAAGTAGTTGAAAGGTCCGGAAATTATATCTTTGAGGATGACACTCTCCCCACATCCCTCAGGGTAAGGGTTGTAGTTTATGGCGTGGGGGCACATAAGGTTTTTCATTGAGAGCTTTGTCGTGGAAACTTGAAAAAGGGCTCATTTGATTGGAAATTGAAAGGGCTAATGTCCTTTTTAATATTCGAAAGTGATTGGAGGGCAACTAACCCCCATCTCACGCCAATATTTTCCCCAAACACATCCAATCAAAATTTTTAGACAGCCATTTTGTTAAACATAGTTAAAAAATTTTTGAATTAGGTCTTTGGGGATGATAACCTCCTCAGAGCCCTCAGGGCAAGGGTTGTAAGTTATGTCCTAGGGACATGTAAGGTTTTTATAGAAGGTGTTGTTGAAGGCTAATTTGATTGGACATTAGAAGGGCTAGTGCCCTTTTTGATAGTCGAAAGTGATTGGAGGATAACTAACACCCCTCTCACACCCACTGTTACCCCAAACACATCCAATCAAAATTTTGAGATAGCCATTTTTTTTAAGTAGTTAAAAATTCCAGAAATAATTTTTTTGAGGATGAACCTCCCCCCAAATCCCTCAGCTCAAGGGTTGGAAGTTATGCCCAGTGGGCATATAAGTTTTTGTTTTACAGAAAGCGTTGTCGTAGAAACTTCAAAAAGGGCTCATTCCATTGGAAGTTGAAAGGGCTAGTGCCATTTTTAATAGTCGAAAGTAACTGGAGGGCAAGAAACCCCCCTCTAACGCCCACCATTTCCCCAAACATATCCAATCAAAGTTTTAAGATATGCCATTTTCTTCAACGTACAACAACGCTTTGTCGACAACACTTTCTATAAGAACCTTATATGCCTCCAGGACATAACTTACAACCTTGTCCTGAGGGCTTTGAGGGGGTGGTCATCCTCAAAGACCTTATTTCCAGAACTTTCAACTATGTTGAACAAAATGGTTATGTCAAAATTTTGATTGGATGTGTTTAGGGAAATGGTGGTTGTAAGAGGGGGGTTAGTTACCCTCCAATCACTTTCGACTATTAAAAAGGGCACTAGCCCTTTCAATTTTCAACTGAATGAGCCCTTTTTGAAGTTTCTTCGACAGCGCTTTCTATAAAAGGAAACCTTATATGCCCCCAGGGCATAACTTCCAATCCTTGCCCCGAAGTATGTTGGGGGAATGTCATCCTCAAAGACATAATTTCCTGACCTTTAAACTACGTTGAACAAAATTGCTATCTCAAAATTTTGACTGGAAGTGTTTGGGGAAATGGTGGGCGTGAGAGGGGGGTTACTTACCCTGCAATCACTTTCGACTATTAAAAAGCACATTAGTCCTTTCAATTTCCAACTGAATGAGCCCTTTTTGAAGTTTCTTCGACAGCGCTTTCTATAAACAAAATCCTTATGTGCCCAGAGGGTATAACTTCCAATCCTTGCCCTGAGGTATGTTGGGGGAATTTCATCCTCAAAGACATAATTTCCAGACCTTTAAACTACGTTGAACAAAATGGCTATTTAAAAATTTTGATTGGATGTGTTTGGGCAAATGGTGTGCATGAGAGGGGGTTACTTGCCCTCCAATCACTTTCGACTATTAAAAAGGGCACTAGCCCTTTTAATTTCCAATCGAATGAACATTTTTTTTGAAGTTTCGACGACAATGCTTTCCATAAAAAACCTTATATACCCCTAGGGCATAACTTCTAATCCTTGCCATGAGGGCTTTGGGGGGAGGGTCATACTCAAAAACCGAATTTCCGGACTTTTTAACTACTTAAAACAAAATGGCTATCTCAAAATTTTAATTGGATGTGTTTGAGGAAATGGTGGGTGTGAGAGGGGTGTTAGTTATCCTCCAATCGAGGGGTGTTAGTTGCCTTCCAATTACTTTCGACTTTTAAAAAGGGCTCTAGCCATTTCAATTTCCATTCAAATGAGCCCTTTTTGAAGTTTCTACCACAACAGTTTCTATAAAAACCTTATATGCCCCCATGGCATAACTTAAAACCCTTGCCCTGAGGGCTGTGGGGGTTATCATACTCAAAGACCTAATGTCCAGAACTTTCAACTACGTTGAACAAAATGGCTATCTCCAAATTTTTATTGGATGTGTTTGGAGAAAAGGTGGGCGTTAGAGTGGGGTTAGTTGCCCTCCAATCACTTTCAACTATTAAAAAGGGCACTAACCCTTTGAATTTCCTATTGAATGAGCCGTTTTTGAAGTCTCTACGACAAAACTTTCTATAAAAACCTTATATGCCCCCAGAGCATAACTTACAACCCTTACACTGAGGGCTGTGAGGGGAATGTCCTCCTCAAAAGCATAATTCCTATCTGGAAATGAACTATGCTGAACAAAATGTCTATCTCAAAATTTTGATTGGATGTGTTTGGGGAAATTGTGGCGTTGAAGGGGTGTTAGTCTCCTTCCAATCACTTTTGACTATTAAAAAGGGCACTAGCCATTCCAATTTCCAATTGAATGAGCCCTTTTCGAAGTTTCTACGACAACTCCTTCGATACGAAGTGCCCTGGTATGGAAAAAAAATAATTCGATCCGAAGTCCCCCAAAATGTTTGGGGGAATAGTGGGCGTGAGAGGGGGGTGAGTTGCCTTCCAATTACTTTCAACTATTAAAAAAGAAGCTAGCCCTTTGAATTCCCAATGGAATGATCCGTTTTTTAAGGTTTTACGAACACGCTTTCAGTAAAAACCTTATATGCCCCCAGGGCATAACTTACAACCCTTGCCCTGAAGACTGCGGGGGAAGTATCCAGCTCAAAGATATAATTTGCGGACCTATCAACTACGTTAAAAAAATAGCTATCTGAAAATTTTCACTGGATGTGTTTGGGGAAATGGTTGGCGAGGAAGGGGTGTTAGTTGCCCTCCAATCACTTTCGACTATCAAAAAGGACACTAGCCATTTCAATTTCCAATCGAATAAGCCCTTTTTGAAGTTTCTACGACAACGCTTTCTGTAAAAACCATATACGCCCCCAGGGCATACCTTACAACCCTTTCCCTGAGGGATGTGAGGGGAGGGGTTTGTCATCCTCAAAAGCCTAATTTCCAGAACTTCCAACTACGTGAACAAAATGGCTATCTCAAAATTTTGATTGGATGTGTTTGGGGAAAAGGTGGGCGTCAGAAAGAGGGGGGTTAGTTGCCCTCCAATCACTTTCGACTATTAAAAAGAGCACTAGCCCTTTGAATTTCCAATTAAATGAGCCTTTTTTGAAGTTTCTACGACAACGCTCTCTATAAAAATCTTATATGCCCCCAGGGTATAAGATACCCTTACATCCCTTGCCCTGAGGGCTGTGGGGAGTGTCCTCCTCAAAAACATAATTTCTATCTGGAAATTAAAATGGCAACTACGCTGAACAAAATGACTATCTCAAAATTTTGCTTGGATGTGTTTGGGGAAATGGTGGGCGTGTAAGGTGTTTTAGTTGCCTTCCAGTCACTTTCGACTATTAAAAAGGGCACTAGTCGTTCCAATTTCCAGTCGAATGATCCCGTTTCGAATCTTCTACGAAAACTCCTTCGATCGAAGTGCCCTGATCTAAAGAAAAAAATAATAATAATACATTTTGCCAACATCGTTCTTTACTTAGGCATCGCTACTGCGCTTCATATGATATGGTATACCAGACAAATACATTAAAGTGATGAGTGCTATGTACGAGAATAACATTGCTGCGGTTAAGGTAGGAAATGAGGTTAGCAGTTGGTTTTGTATTAAATCAGGAGTTAAGCAGGGTTGTGTTCTATCCCCTTTTATATGGATTATTTTGATGGAATTTGTCGTAAGGATCACAGAAAAGGCAAGGAAGACCACGGAATCCAATGGGGAGGATAAAGTCTCCCGGACTTAGACTATGCTGATGATTTCAGCATCCTAGATGAAAGTGTGAGCAAAATGAATGAACTTGTATAGGTTTTGCGAGTTCAGGGTCCTAGAATAAGTTTGAAAATTAATGTTAAGAAGACTAGGTCACTAAGGCTAGGAATAAGTGAAGATGAAAAGGTGACGCTTGGTAATAAAAAGATTGATCAGGTGGACAGCTTCATTTAATTTGGTAGTATTATTAGTATACATGGTAGGAGCAGTGAAGATGTTAAAAGTAGAATAGCCAAGGCTCAGGGTGTTTTTTCACAGCTAAAAAAAAGTTTGGAAGAATAGGAAGATAAGTTTGCAAACCAAGATTAAGCTACAGTGATGACAGTGGCCAAATATGGCTTTGAAGCATGGGCGCTCCGAAAAGCGGATGAAGATTTGCTAGATGTTTTCCAGAGAAATTGCTTAAGGATTGTTCTGGGTACCCGGCTGACTGACCGTATTTCAAACAATAGTACGAAAAAAGTGGTTCAATACCACTCTATAGGGCTTTAAAGAAAGAAAAGTTGAAGTGGCTAAGGCACGTTGTGTGGATGAAGGATGACAGATTGCCGAAGATTGTTCTTTTTTGCAACCGTCTAGGGCTAAACGAAAAGCATGTCGTCCTCGTGTGGGGTGGGAGAACGTCATAAAAAAAGATTTAAAGGAAATGAGAACTTCGTGGAAGGGCGTAAAAAGGGAAGATTTGAACATATTGGGATGGAGAAGGAGCCTGCGTAGCTGTGTTTGCCTCAGGCGACTTGGTGCTGTGGTGAGTTGTTATAAACAGTAGTAGTAGTAGAAGTCCAATCTCCTATTTCCCGCAAATACAATCACATAATGGGCTAAAAAATTACTGTTACTCAGGGTAGGAGAATATTCTCCCTTAGATGTCTCAAAAAGACCCCTTCGTCCCATTCCTAAGGATAATTTATAGAAAAATTAACCAAAAATGGATTCCTCTCCCAAGAACATCTGGGAAAAGGTCTAATAATATTATAGTGCACTTTGACGGGAAAATGCTTGTTTTAAAAACTAAACATAACTTTACTTTCAGTTTTTTGTTGTACATTACATGACTGAAGATTTTACCCTTTCATTTGAGGACTTATATAATGAGCTAGCCCAAATCTACAAAAGCTATCAAAAAGAACAAGAGAAGGTGGGTCTTCTTACAGCAGCCAACCGACGACACTCAGCTACTCTTTTTGAAAGTCTTTTGAAAGGTAAGATCTTTTGAGTATTAAACAAACAATTAGCAAAGCCATTTCCTGATCGGAACAGAAATTGGCAATCAGCCTTTCCTAATTTTCACAGAGCCATGCATTTGATAAAAAAAAAAGTCTTGATAATTTAAGTCGATAAAATCAAATGAGTTAAAAATTCTTGATAAAATTTTTGAAAGTAATAGGTGAAATTTAATTGCTAGCATATCTGTAGATAATATGACTGTTTATTCTCAAAAATGATACATTTGTTTTTTAATGTAATTGGATGAAAATGTGTAGTAATACATTGTTTATTGTTGAATATTCACTTGAAAACTTTGCTTAATGCCTAAGACTATTGTATTTTCAAAAACGCCATCTAAAATAAAAATTTATAGAGTGCGTTATCAATCAAAAAAGTTCCATATGTTTTGACGCAATATTTTTTCGTCGAGACTTCAAACAAATTTGTGTCTTCTCTACATATTTCTGCTGTTTAGCTAAGAAAAATAAATTTAATTATAAGAATCAGCTATCGAAAAGAATAAGTAAAATTCGAAGTTGAAACTGGAGATCAAAAAGGTCAGTGGGGTCCAAAGAGTCTATGGAGAAAGAGTCTCTGAACAATTCTGATCATGATTAAATTTATATTGAATAAATAGTGTGATTGTCACAAATAGTTAACACGCTATTCAAATAAAGTCTAGATGCAGCATATACATAATCATTGAAAAAGAGTTAATGGAAAAATTCCATGATAAATGAAGATTATTTCCTTCTAAGACAGTAACCGCTAAATTTTGTATCCAGATACTTTTGGCATGTAGCCAACAGCCACTTTCAGTGAAATAAAAATCAATAAAGTTGTAGAAAACAATAAATGATTAAAATGAATGAAACAGAAAATATTTCCTTTAAGTCTAAAATCTTTCCTTTAACTTATTTGTTTATGTACTGTAGATTTTTAGACAAATGAAAATCCTCCACCGGTATTCACTACAAATGTATTGTTTATACAAGAATCCTCTTTCTCCTTAAATTCTGTTCAAATTCGGTCGAAACTGTATGAAAAAATTCTGGTTGGGATGCACATAATGTCTTTTGGTTTAGCTTGGCATTCCCTGAATTTTCACCTCAATACCCTTAGCCTTTACGGACACAGGATCAAAAATTACCCCCCCCCCCCACCTTTACCAATGATAAATCCTGAACTTAAAAAATTTACAAAAAGTATAATTTGTGTTCCTTACCCCAGGGGTTGTGGGGGGCATTATATCCTAGGAGACATAATTGTTAGACCTTTTGAGCATTTATATTGAATCGGATGTTCAAAATTTTAATCAGTGTTAAGGGGATATCTGAAAAGGTAACAGGGGGGCTGGCTGCTCTCTGATCTCTCTTTGACCTACCCGTGAACACGCTTTGAAAGTATCAACTTAATACCCTTAGTCGTTTCTTAGATATTACTTGTCACCCTTTTGACAACCATCCTCTATACAGTGTGCTATGATTTTGTTTGACACCACTATCAACATTTTCTAAAAGATTTACTTTAATACCCTTAGCCTTTTTGGAGATTTGTGATAAAAAAAGCCCCGTTTTTCAGATAACCAACCTAATAGATAAACAATGGGAAACTTATATAAGATTTCAACACTTACCTGAGGGTCTGTGTGGTGTTATGTCATCCCAGTAGGCATAGTTATTTGACCTTTGGACTATTTTGATTAAGGTGATTAATTCAAAATTCTGATCAAGTGTCTTTGAGGGAAGGGTAACTCAAAAAGGCATGGAAGAGGAACTATTTGCTCTCCAACCGCTTTTCAACATTCCCCTCAACATGCCCTGAAAGTTTAAACGTAACATCCTCAGCTGTTTTTAGGATATTGCAAATACGCCTTTTGTCAAATTGGATGCAAATAGTGCACTTTGATTTAGTTTAACATACACCTCAATAGCCAATGAAGTTTAACCTTAACATCCTTAGCCTTTTAGAACACATCTAGAATCAAACATTTCCCGTTGTTCTAATGATAAATCTTGCTTGTAAAAAAGTGACGCGATAAGTCCTACCCCTATTGCTGCTGTAATTTTTATTGCTACTACCATGACACCTGCTTTGGCCATTGTTATACATCTACTTCAAATATTGGATTTATTTCATATTAAATGTTTTGTTATTCAGAATTCATTTCAAATTTATAAATATTGCGGAGCCTTCACATACGCTTTTATAGGCTTTAGGTATTATGCTACTTAGCCTTTATGTAAAGCAGAAATATAAGAATCTAAATGAATGAGAGATGTAAACACATTTACAAATAATGAACTAAAAAAGAATAACGTTGAATTAGCCTTTATTTATATTGTGCATAGCATTGTGCTGCATAGGTTTTCAATACCCTTTTATAATACTGCCCCTATTCTTTTGTGTAAAACTCGAACTGAGATTTAAAGTGGCAGAATTCAAATCGTATTAGTCTATCTTATAGATATGTATGATATTTGATTTTGGAGGATAAAACTTTAAATTTAATACCAGGAATAGTCATGTAACTGAACTTAAGGGTATAGAAGAAGTTTTACGAACGAAAATAAAAAAAAAACAACAAATAATCCCTTTAAATCAATATTGTGAATTAAAACTTACCTATCTGATTTTGTGGTATCCTGGAATCCCCCTAAATACCGGTAAAATACTCGGTATGTTTTTTTGGAGGAGGACACAAAATTTCAGAGGAAAGGGTTGAAGTTTGTAAAACAGTACTAGAAACAGGTGAGTTAGATACAAAATACAGAAATTATAGAGAAATTTGTAAAAACACAGAGATTTCTAGGGCTTTTGCACTCACTGAGCACTCCACCATCTCTCTTGATTATATACCTAGAACCGCTTCGGACTTTCCTTTTTCGCTCTTATCTTAAATTTGACTTGTATTCAGATACCCTTACCAATATTAAAGTATTAAAAGTGGTTCCAGGTAAAAATGACGAAAAAAGCTTAAATATGCAGGGAGGCTTATTAGATCATGTCCATAATACAAATTTCTAGAAAACAAATTAAGTCTCCACGTAACTGAGATTACGACTCAAGGGCATACGATTCAAGGGCACCAAAATATGAAAATGTAAGGCGAAGGAGACATTTATATAAAAAGAGAAAAATTCTCCATTTATTAAAAAGAATTTACAAAAAAAGGTGTTTTAAAATCTAGGAGAGGGGGAATTACCTATTCACCCTAACTGACACGCCCTGTGAAACCAACCAATTGATTAGGAAAATAAAAAATTATTTTCAAAACAAAGGTAGATGGGGTTCCAGTCACTCGAAAAGATATCCTAATTCCGATAATCATCTGAAAACCTCCGTATTTGGTTTTATGAAAAAAAAAATATATATTTGACAATATGAATACAAAAACAAAACATAAAAACAAAAACATTTCGGTTTTTTGATTCATTTTAATCCTAAATCGTCAATTTATTTGTTAAATAGATTACCTTTGGTAAGCCCTTTGCATATTATCAGTTTTACTGCAGTCTTAGGTTTGATGAATCAAAAGAAATATTTCTTGAATTGAAATTTTCGAGGCTTTTAAATTAAAAAATAAATAAAATATACAAGTTTTATTATAATAACCCTTTGAATTAGAAAAAGCGTCGAAATTCATCGTAATTTAAACAAGTATAAAAAACTAACTTTTTGCCATCCTAGCAATGATTGTTAGCGACATTTCTCGCTAAAAATATGTCCTTGTCTGAACCTAAAAAGTTATTGGTAGCTATTGTTGACAAAACTTTCTAGTAGAAGAAATATTTTAAGACCGTTGGCACATTTTTGTGAAATACTTAGAAAAAGTTACTGTAAAGCTTTCGTTTTAAAATTTTACATCTTATGCTTAAGGCCTGCTGATCATTAAAATACATAAGTTTTGCTATTAAAATGAATTTATCATTAAAATCAACTGTAATTTGTTTCAAATTGACTGTTTTAGTTCTTTATAGTTTTGTTTGAGATTAACAATCTGTAAAATGATTGTGTGTTTTACAATTTCGTTTTATATTTTACCTTGTTCCTCTATTGAAGTTTTAATGCTCTTCCACATGTTTTCTTATATATAAATGTTCAGTTTTTAAGTTTCTACGAAATATTGACAACAATTTTTTTTGGTACAAATTTAGTTTTGTATAGCTAACAGTTAGTACCAATAACTGAGACATGGAGAATAAGGCTTTATTATGTCTTTAGGTGTTTAACTGATTTGCTTTGGTCAACATATATTTCTCTATACCGTCATAATAAAATAGTTGTTGCCAGTTCTTTTTTAGCAGTAATTTAGATGCTGAAAATCCGCCTTTACTAATTTGTGGTTTAACTGCTAGTACATTGTGACTGGTTAAAGAAAATCCCGAGGAATCTGAAAAATTTGAATTCTGGCTTGTTAGCTATACGATATTTATTTGGATCTGGCTTTATTTTAAACTAGACCCAGGCTGGTAAGTTGAAAATATAATTTTGATTTCATCTTGTTTTGCCTGAAGCATAATGTTTACTTTACTAAAGCTAGAATAAAAAGAAATTGTTAGCAGATAAACTTAAGAGAAGGCTAAATCTTAAGAAATAATACAGAATATTTTCGGGTAACTAATCTAAAATATTTCATCATGTCTATTTAATTGTTAACAAGCAGGTAATTAACCAAATATAATATTAATTGGTTAGACTAATTTTATATATTAGCTTGCTGAATTAATTTAGTGGGTGATTTTCAATCGATTTTACGGAGCAGTAATTTGTGATAATCTCACATAGCCTGATCGTATTGACGAAGAGAGCTAGATAGGCTCTCTCAGTCATTAGTATCGCCTTAATAACTTAGTAACATAATTAACGTAATTAGTTGTAATAACATGATTGCGTAATTACTAATGTAGTTAGCTATAGTAATATAATGAAAAACATGATTAGTAGTGTACTAAGGTGTTAACGTAATTAGCACCTTAATAACGAAATTAGGTTTAGCCTTAATAGCTCTAGTTAATATACTTGGTTTAAACTGGTATCATTACTTATATTATTATCTATAACTGTATTTTCAATACATTTTTGGAAAAATTTATTCATAAATGCAAGTATGAAACTTATTGAAAACCTTATCATGGACAACAGCAACTTTACTGCCTTTCATGGCTATTGTTTTCCATGTCTTTTGTCGTTTAATTAAATTCATCATTTCAT
>JAQQPU010009062.1:19435-33840 GCA_029168905.1 Artemia sp. Kazakhstan ARC1039
ATATATATATATATATATAAAACTATAAAGGCATCATGATAAAACTATAAAACGGACTAGCATAAATCAGTTAAAAAGGATAATGTTAGGGAATTATCCATACTATAATGATTTTCATTTAATTTATTATTTTTATTAGGTTCTTTTGTTTCTTTCTTTTTTTCATTCACCTAATTTAAAAAGTACTTATCATAACAAGGTGCGTAATCTTTTCAAAATTCTGAGGGGGGAAGGGGGAGGGTTGGAGTCGATTTTACCAAGTTCAAGTGAAAATGACCAAGTAAAAAATGAAGAATGAGTCATATAGTACCCTAAAACGTATGCTGATGATATCCTGAATCTGAGTCGCACTTTCTCTGGTTGTGAGAACGCTTTCTCGAAGTGAACACTTTCTCCAAGTTAAAAGTAGAATATCAGCAGATTGGTTTAAGTTTTAATGTGGATAAAACTGTAGCTGTCGGTTTCAACCTCAATGGATACTCTGATAAATCCCTCCAACTTACTGAAACCTGTACCCCCCCTCTCTAAAAGCCTTATTTGCCTGGGAACGCCCACTAAAAATTCAATTAAGAACACTATTAAGCTTGCCATCCAAAATCTTGAAAAAAGACAAGGATAGCTTATGCGTCACTTGTCTCTAACGTTACACACCTTAGTCGTTTCCATCTTTCTAAACTTTATAACAGTCTAACTGTGCCTCATCTTCTTGCTCTGTCTCCTGTTTGGCAACTTTTTCCTGCTTCAAAAAAAAAGACTTGTTCACCGGATTTATTTTAAATTTGCTAATTTTTTTTGCATATTCCCCCTTGGACTAGTAACTCTTTTTTGTCCCAAAAATTTAAGCTCATTTTCCTTCCATAATTATTGATAAAAGAGTGAAAGATTTTAAATCTTCCGCCAGTAAACTAAATCAGGATTGGTCCTCTTTATTTTTATGATTTTTATGATTGGATTATGATTTTTTTATGTCTTTTGATTTGTTTTTTGATTATCTTGTGATTATGATATATGGTTTGTGATTATTCTATGGTTATTATGATTGTAAAAATTACTAATTTTTTTCAGTGTATAAGTTTTCTTCTCTTTTTTCTTTTTTTTCCCTTATGTACTCTGTCATTTAGGGGATCTGCGCCCTTTTTTGTTTTAACAGGTTATAAATAAATTGAGTTGAATTGAATAAAAACAAAGATATACTAAATAAAACTGATCTGTTTTTGTGGAGGCTTGAATATCTGTGGATATAGGAAATTAGTGTACATTAATTTGTAGCATTAAAGCTACATGGGCGCCTAGGAAAGGCGCCCATGAGCACCTTTATGATTTTCTTCCGTTATGCACAATCTACGTGTTATGAGTGTATACACTGTATATAATCTAATCATTTATTAGGGAAGTGCTGTTTTCCGGCTTTTTTTCTTTACTCCGCCATTTTGTTGTTTTGACGGAGGCCCAAAATGAGCTATCTATCTGTCTACCTATTGTGTAGGCCTATCTTAGATTTGACAAGATTTTTGAAGACGCTAAAATTCACCTGGGGTGTAGGGGTAGTTGTGCCTCTACCCCATACCAAATTATGCCCCGGATCATAACACAACCGTGACAACAAGTAAAAAATCAGTTCAAGATATTTTTCCTGTAATTACATGTTTTACCATGTTAGGGTCCAGATTTCAACAAATTATTTTTTTTTTAACCTGAGAAATTAATGAAAGTATATATTTTTCTAGATAAGCAGAATTATGAGAATGTTCGCACCATAAGAAGTGCAGCATTTATTATTTGTTTTGATGATAATCCTGGAACAGATTCTGAAAGTGCAAGGATGGCGCAGATGATTCATGGTGGAGGAGCATCAATGAACTCGACCAACAGATGGTTCAATAAGACAATGCAGGTCCTCACCAATATACTTCTCTTCATTTTTTATTACTGTTTATGTTGCCGTTAGTGTTTATTCTGATCATAATTAATGTGTTGATATGGCACCAGTTTCAGCAGCTATCAATTCCAGGATTGTAATCGATCATAGCTTTTATTTATGTGCTTTCTCATTTTTCTTATTGTTTATGTTGCCGTTACTGTTTATTTGTAGCATGATTAATTTGTTGATACGCCACCAGTTTTGGCAGTTACCAATGCTGGTATTGTAATTGATCATAGCTTTCTCTTTTATTATTTGCTTTCTCATTTTTGTTATTGTTTATGTTGCCGTTACTGTCTATTTTGAGCATAATTAATATGCTGATATGGCATCAGTTCTAGCAGGTATTAATACCAATATTGTAATTGATCATAGCTTTCTGTTTTTTTCATGTTCTTTCTCATTTCGTTATGGTTTATGTAGCCGTTAGTATTTACTTGTAACATTATTAAAGTGATGATACGACATCAGTTCTGGCAGTTATCAATCCCGGTATTGTAGCTGATTATAGCTTTTTCGTTTTTTTATGTGCTTTCTCATTTTTGTTGTTGTATTGGTTGTCGTTACTGTGCTTTTAGAGCATAATTAATGTGTTAATATGGCACCAGTTTTAGCAGTTATCGATGCCAGTATTGTAATTGATCATAGCTTTATGTCTTTCTTATGCGCCTCGTAGAAACTGAGACTTTTGAAATTCCAAATAAATAGCAAATAATTAAAAATTCGATGCTTTTTGTTACGAAATGTGAAATACATTTGCCAAATATAAAAAAAAAAATATATTTTAGGATTCGGAGCTACCTTACTAATGCTGTCACGTAAATATATTTCGTTAGTTATAACAAACATGTTAATAAAAATGCACAAAAATAAAGTTTCAAAATTGATATGACAAGTCTTCATGAAAAATTGAAAAGCAAGCAATTGGGCTTCATGTGTTACAAGCATTATGTCCAGTTGAGATCAGATGAAAATTGATCTGAGACTGCACAAATTTCAGTGGACTACCGTAAAAATAAATACAAAAAAGACACTAGTCCTGGGAATTACCAATGCCATGAATATGTATGCAGTTCCTCCCTTTATTCTGTGTTTCACAGCATCACTTAGTTTTCAAAATTTCTTGAACCTTCACTTTAGCTGCATTTACAAGCCGGCGGATCAAGAAACAAATATGTCTTGCTATGCACTTATTACAACATGGAATTCCAACCAGATCGACATGTGAAAGGTACTCTTAAGAGCAGAAATTAAATTTAGTTATAAAAGAAGCACCCTGATCGGTAAATTTCTAGACACCATTCCTTCGAGTCTAGAAGTAGATGTTTAGCTCTAACTAATAACCCAATAAAAAGGACCTGTCCATTTTTCGTCGACTCTGCTTACTGCCTAGTAGATTTTCATCAAATAAATAAAGAGAAAAAAAATCAAAATAGGTTTTCAAGGAAAAGAGATGAGCAATTATGAAACTAAAATTGGCAAGTCAGCGATATGAGTCTGTAATTGTCTAAATTACTACTAGTTCCTCTCTTTTACAAGGAAACTATCACAGATGTCAACCAAGACTCGGGTTGTTTCCAATACATATGTTACTATTCAACGGTATAGATCAATGACGACTATAGATTCCGCTTTGAGCAATTCTGCATGCATACAGTCTATCCTAGATACTCTAGTGGATTGGAGGGGTTTCAGAGTGGCTTTTACCTCTGACTTAAGTGGTAGTGGGGGTATTTCCTCATTTCTTTTTGCTGTGAAATTCTGTGAAAAACTCCAGGATATGGGTTCAATGTTGTATTTATCTTTTCCTGAAAATGCTCTTTCCAACGATCTCGGATTCCAGTACGAGTGATACTTTTGCGCTCAGTTTTAGCTAAGAGATCTAAATACTTCGTATCCTTGCGATTTGCTACCTTGCGTTTCGACACTTTTTGATTATTACGTCTTTTAATGCCTGTCGAATTGTCTCCCTCGATCGTTGGCTTTTTTCGATTTGGCGTTTAAGGTGTCTGAATCTATCGTTGCTTTCTCGATCTTGTTATAAGGAAAGTTTGCATCTCGTTTCGCATGTCAATGATGCCCTGGGTAATACATGGCTTGTCTCCTTCATATTTTTGGCCAAAGACGAGATCAGCTGTATCACATAAATTCCTGCTACTTTGCAACACGAGCTGATTAATGTCGCTTGGGATAAATGGGTCAGGTAAGTTTCATGATCTTCGATAGTCGTTTGTTTAGAAACGCTCTATACTCTTGTTTCTTCCTTTGGTTTTTCAGGACTTCCACATGGAATCTTAGGACATTTTGCTTCGATTTAACAATGACCTTTAATCTTAGACGAAGTTATGGCAATGGAGAGGCTGTAATCACTGTCAAAATCTCCACCTAGATTTACTGTTTCTGTAAAAGAAGATTTCCACCAATTAGATACCAATTTTTAATCTATCCTATTGGCAGTTTTTCCATCAGAAGACCACCAAGTGATTTTTATCTTTTGTCAGTGCTTCAACATTATATTTGTAACCAAAAGGTTGTTGCCTCTGTGAAATTCAATGAGTTAATCTTTTCTGCTGTTGACCTGACTGATTTCAAGTTTTCCTGTGATATCTTCGTTCCCGCCATTCTCATTTCCAAAAATGACAATGATGTTTCTAAGCACAATAATGACGTAGTTTTTTGGAATGGTGACAAAAAGGATCTGAAGCTGAGAGTAAAACTCTTCAGACTCTTCGTCCGACCTAGACAAAACAGGAGCTTAAATCTCTACCACGGAGAGGTTGCCGAACTTACTTTTGAGTTGGATCATCATCAGTATATCTTAGACAGACACCACTGACAGTAAAGACTTTCTTGTTGTTTTCGTCAGCATAAAGCCAAGTCCTTGTCTGCATATTCTATCTTATCTACTAGAGACTAGAAGGGTTTCATGTCCTATCTATTATTCGCTGTAACTTGGTAGATGCATCTCCGAAAGGCCAATGATATCCCACATTTATTTGTTTGCATCGTGGAGGAGCATGTATTTCTTTCCTGATTTGAAAGTGTCCGAAAGTTTAATGTTCCAACTCTGGTTGTAAGTATTGTACATAAAACTGGTCTGACGTCTGTTTTTGACAGACTTTTCAAACACCATCTAGATGGGTTTTCAGCGCAGTTGGCTGTTAATGCATAGGTTTCTCCGGATGCAGAAATTTGTCTATCAGATTCTCCGAATGTGGCAGCTTGTTCAACAGTTTCCCCAGATGTGGTAGCCCTAGCTAGTGATCTCATTTTCCTCTCGTCCAACCATTAATCTTGGAGTCGCTTGCTCCCTTCCCCTCCCCCCAAATCTCTCCGAAAGTTTCAACCCGATTCTTCAAGCCCTCCCCAGGACGTTGTAGAGGGTCTATTTTGGTAGCCTGGTGAATATAATTTTTTTCAGGTGACCTTGCTACTTCACTGTGAAAAAAAGCTCCGCAGATATTTTGTGCTAAAATTTTTTTGTGAACAACGGGGAACTTACAAAATTTACTTAATTAGGGGCAGTAGTTCCTGGGGTGGTGAGAATTTTGTCCAATGCGGAGGTATAAATGTTAAACTTATGAACTATTTTGAAAATATGGCTATTTCAATATTTTGTTCAGATAAAAAGGAGGGTTATGAGGGTGCCCAAGGCCTAAAAACGGCTCGGGAGGGGGGTTGTTTATCCTCCAATTGATTTGACACTTAAACTGAAAACCAAAGTTTTTAATTTCTGATCGATCGAGTCCCCTTCAAATTTATATTCCCACGCCTTGCATGTGAAGTGGTTGGGAAAATCAATAAACAATAGAAAGTAGGTAAATGGTTCCTTACTCTTGATTAACTAAAAAAATACAAGTTTTTTTTAACTGAAAGTAAGGAGCGACATTAAAGCTTAAAACGAACAGAAATTATTCCGTATATGAAAGGGGATGTCCCCTCCTCAACGCCTCGCTCTTTTCGCTAAAGTTTTTTATTGTGAGACAGAGTCAAACTTCAGCGTAAAGAGCGTGGCGTTGGGGAGGGGACAGCCCCTTTCATATACAAAATAATTTCTGTTCGTTTTAAGTTTTAATGTCGCTCCTTACTTTCAGTTAAAAAAAATTTTTTTTTAAGTTAATTTCTGAACGTTTTTGAATTAATGCAGCTTTGATTTTTGCTCACCATACATGAATAATTAAAACGAAATTTGTATATTAATTTTCCTTTTTTTGGCTAATTGGCTTTCACGAAATTTTGTTCTGACGTAACTTACGAATTAACTTACGTAGCGAATTTCTATATTCGTATGTTTTTATTACGTATATTAGGGAGTTTGCTCTCTAGTCAATACCTCGCTCTTTACGCTAAAGTTTGAAGTCTGAAAATATGTCTGAAAATTTCCCTGTTCGACACGCATTGCCAGCCCAGTCTTGATGCAACCTATTGCCCAAAATTCAATTCAAAATCAACGGACTCGGTCGACTTCGTAACTTCGAATCACAAAGGCCGGTTAATTAGAATAGATAGTTCTTTTGAAAGTACTAAAAAAACTTTAGCTTAAAGAGCGAGGTAGTGACTAGGGGGCAAACCCCCTAATACGTAATAATTTCTGTTCGTTTTAATTTTTAATGTTGCTTCTTACTTTCAGTTGAAAAAAACTGTTTTTTTTTATTTTTAACTTTTAACTTTTTTTTTATTTTTAACAAATTAACTTACGTAACGAATTTCTATATTCGTATGTTTTTATTATGTATATTAGGGAGTTTGCTCCCTAGTCAATACCTCGTTCTTTACGCTAAAGTTTGAATTTTTTTCGAATCACAAAGGCCGGTTAATTAGAATAGATAGCTCTTTTGAAAGTACTAAAAAAACTTTAGCGTAAAGAGCGAGGTATTGACTAGGGGGCAAACCCCCTCATATACGCAATAATTTCTGTTCGTCTTAAGTTTTAATGTTGCTTCTTACTTTCAGTTTAAAAAAACTGTTTTTTTATTTAATTTCTGATCGTTTTTTAAATAATGCTTGGAAATCTGGCGCCCACTTCATAGAAATGTCTCTTCCCCCAAGGAAATATCCTAAATGGAAATATCCTCCCCTGTAGCCCATACTCTGACCCCGACCCCTCACTAGAATAAAATTCCTCCTAAAAACGCCTGTTTACTTCCCAATAACCAATACTATATGTAAACAATGGGAAAAGTTTATAACTTGCAGCCCTTCCCCCGGGAACAGTGGGGGATTAAGTCATCCTCAAAGACATATTAATTAGATTTTCGACTATGCTGAAAAAAATGGTTATCTCAAAATTTTGATTGGGTGAATCCGGGGAAAAAATGAGCGTGGGAGGGGGCCAAGTTGCCCTCCAATTTTTTTGGTCACTTTAAAAGGGCGCTAGAATTTTTAATTTGCGTTCGAATTAGCCCTCTCACGATATTCTAGGACTACTGTATCGATACAATCACCCCTGGTAAAATAAAAAGAAAAAAGAAAAAAACAAATAAACACGCATCCGTGATCTTTCTTCTGGCAAAAAATACAAAATTCCACATTTTTGCAGATAGGAGCTTGAAACCTATATAATAGGGTTCTCTGATACGCTGAATTTGATGGTGTGATTTTCATTAAGGTTCTATGGCTTTTAGGTTTTTGTTTCCCCCTTTTTTCGAAAATAAGGCAAATTTTCTCAGGCGCGTAACTTTTGATGAGTAAGACTAAACTTGATTAAATTTATATATTTGAAATAAGCATAAAACTCTGATTCTTCTGATGTATCTATTGGTATCAAAATTCCGTTTCTTAGAGTTTCGGTTACTATTGAGCCGGGTCGCTCCTTACTTACAGTTCGTTACCACAAACTGTTTGATAGGGATTGACGATCATAGACAAATGGTAAAATTCAAATATAAGATTATTTTGTTTCCTACGGCATTTTTAATTTCTGTTGTCCTTTATTTATTTTAAGTAAAAACAACACGTAACTTTTATTAGTTTTGCATAGGTAGTTTGTTTTTGTTCGGATATTAAGATTTAACACGAAAAGTAAAAATAACTTCTTAAATTATCAAAGATGTCATCTGTATGTAATTATTATTTTGAACTTCTTTACTATTTTTTAGTTTATATTTTCGGAAAGTGGCTCGTGTGGCCTGTGCTATGAACATTCCCCAGCGGAAGGTATTGTGGTTGTTCAGATGGTAGAAGACATTTTAAAAACCTGCGCCAAAAGAGAATTAGATGAAATACACTTGGTAGAAAACAGAACAGAAAAAATTCCAAAGAAACTCATATGGAAGCTTGAAAAATGTCTGCAGCCAGAAATTGATAATGCAGGAACTGAACTAGATCGGTAAGCTGAGGATAAATTCAAATATAAGATTATTTTGTTTCCTATGGCATTTTTAATTTCTGTTGTCCTTTATTTATTTTAAGTAAAAATTGTATTGTATTTAAGAAATAACTGCTGAATAAATCCTATCTGCAGCAAGATATTGATTTGTCTGTAGCAAGAAATTGATAATACAAAAACTGAACTAGATTTGTAAGCTTAGAATAAATATATCTAGATTGTATTTAAGAAGTAACTGCTGAATAAATCCTGTATATTCAAATTTAGGTACAGTGAAATAAATTGTGATAATTTCTTAAGTCCCCCTTATTATACCTCACCCAAAAAGCCCTCCTCCCGCTTACCTCGTTTTAGACCTTCTCCTATAAAAAGACGTAATATATAGTAAATCTGTTTTTAAACCGGTATCATGTATTACTCTATCCCATTTCTACCCTCCCTTTCTTAGTACACTTCTTGAACTTCTCCTGACAGAGAGGGTTCACTTACCGTACTTCTATTGATCTTTTTCTCCCTGGGAGGGTCACATGGGCCAACTTTCAGCCCGATTAGTCTACACACTTAGGAATGCTTAGCAAACAAATACAGAAACAGTCAATAGAGGTGCTTCATAGGAATAATATAAATAGTAGAAAATGAATACCTAATCAACTGACACCTAGCCATCTAACAAACTTTCTCATCCCATTCTTGACCTTCTCCTGCCAGAAAGAGTCACATATGCTATAAACACAATAAACTAACATGATACATTAAAAACCCGGCCAAATCTACTTCATACTCTTGTGTTTCCTCTGTTAAAGATGGTAAACAAAAATTCAAATAGGGATAAAATCCTTTTAATATCCTTAAAATCCTTTAAAAGAATAAAATCCTTTTAACTGTTTAAAAACAGTGATAGAAATTCACAAAAATACCAGATATTTCGGTCACATATGCAGTGACCGTCATCAGTAGTATAACTCGGTAATCAAAATCAGTAGTAAAACATCAGTAGTATGCAAATGTTATCAACCAGCAGGATTTTCTTCTAAAATGTAAGAAGATGAGAATTCTGTCACCTTCACTGAAATTCCATTTACATCTGGGCACTTTCAAAGACGAAAAGTTTGAACGAAGCTTACATTTCAAGACTTTAAATCACATTATTAAGGATAAAAGTCGAAAAAGAAGTTTAATCTCATATCAAAAAACGCTAGTGTAAGTGACTTCTGTTTTATTCAACAAACAGGAAAAAATTACTTCAATCATGACTTTCACCTTTCCAGAGAAAGATTGCTAAAAAATTTTTCAAAACTATCAACAAATAATGCAGCAGTACCTTCGTCAATTCTTGGGCCAGGTGTGGTTAATTTTTCATAAAAAAAAATTTGAATTTTTATTTATCGTCATGGAAAGGCAGTGTGGTCTCTGAAATTCTCTAATTTAAAGATGGTTACATGTAACCCTAAGTAGTTCTCTAGCATCAGTTTGTATTACAAGCAAATAGGCAGAGAGACAAATGAGGCATGTTATAGTAAAGACAAATATTAGTGACTCTGTATATACACATAAATGTATAATTTATTATAATTCCCTTATTTTTGTCAGTTCGTATAATAAAACCCGAGGAACTAAGTATTGTTAGAAGGTCAACTGACCTGCTCATAGTTCAACTAATTAATCGAACTAATTAAATCACAGTAATTAAATAAGGAAAACGAAACAATAAAGAGAAAAAAGTCAGAAAAAGATGAAAAGCCAAAAAACAGGAAAAAAACTTTTTACTAGTAACCTGCTTTTATCACCACTAAGGAGTGGTGATAAGGAGATAAGGAGTGGTATCTTATGTTTTGATTTAAATGAGGAACTCCTTATACCGTTTAGAAGGCTATTCTAGAGGGTGACACCCGTAGGATGAAAAATATGATCAGAATTAACTGTATTGTTTTCCTCGCACACCAGCTTATCTGCAGTCCTAGCGGTATAAAATAAAAAAAATTCTGACGGAGGTAAAGAACGAAGCTCCTGAAACACTTATTTCCCAAATGTTTGGAGATTGTCAAGCTATGATGCGATCCTATACCAAATTCTCCATGTAGTAAGATGTCACTCATAAGAATTCTATGTCTCCAAGATCTATAAATACTTTCTTTGTTTTTCGTTTGAAACTCGTCTTGTGGCGGCACCGGACCAAAGGGATATTTCTTCCACCAATAGCTTCTAAATATGTGCTGGAAGTTGCTAGATACAAAGATTAAGTAGAGGGTGGTAGTATCCAGTAGCATGATTAAGCGGCTCACTTATAGAATATAGCTTTTCTTCGGAAACACATTCCCCACAGGTTTGAATAGGGTTATGAAGTTGTTTTACTGTCATGTATAGGTTTACGTGGCCAATAAATTATCTGTTGGCTTCGTCTTTTTTCTTGACAATTTAATTGATAATTACCTAATCTGCTGGTTCCCTAATCTTTTCAATGATGCCAAGGGACTCGAGCCTGTCTAGTTCACCTTTCGCCTTATTTTTCATTGCAAGCAGTATTTTTATAGCTGGGTTTACAGTTAGTATTGCATTGTCCTTCAAATGCACCTTGTATTTTATTTCAATCTTCCCTTAAATATCATATGTCCTTAAATATCATCAAATTTGGTTTCTGAAGACAGTTCGATTTTTAAAATAGACTTGAAATAGTTCAAATCTTTGCTTGCCTTCAGGCCAATTAACGGTGTGGCATTCCATGCAAAGATGTCAAATACTTGCGGTAGCATGTGTCCATATTTGTACCTAAATGACACGCTGCATATGCTCGAAAAGATGGGGCTGGGCCATAGCAAATGGAGACATCGAGTGGCTTGAACTAGCCTTGGCTTTTATGACAGTTTACTAAGATATTAAGAAAGTAGTTTGTTCAACTCAGTGCCAGGATCACCTGTAAATTTGATGTTCAGCACACATAAAACATACAGCTAAGTAAGTTCGTCACTGCTAAACTCTCTTCAAGTCACATATAGGATTACATCAGTTTATGCCTGGTTTTGACTTCACTACCGAAGACGAGATTTCTCTTGAGTACACTGCCATGCTCCTGCAGATTTTGGCGAAGTGCTTTGTGTTTTGCACATTGAGCCTATTTTTTTATTTAGACTCCTGAGACCTGACCATAGAAATACTTTTCCGATTATGTTCATTTCTTTGTCGTTGACTTAAAAAAATCGTTTTGACCATTGATCAACTAAAAAAAGAGTGAACCCCCTGTCTCTCCCTCTGGAAGAGGTCCACAGGTGTGGAGATTGGGTCCCTGTTGAGCTAAAATTATAGTAAAAAACTATTTCGTCTATTAAAAAATATTTGTCAAAACGTTGAAAACAAAACTTTACTCTTCATGAAATTTCTTGAAGCAGTTTTTGTCTCGTGTCAAGCAGAGAATGATTTTACACTACGAGCACATCCATCTTGACCTTTTGCAGCATCCAAGCCTTCTGTGTCGGGCTGCGTTTGCCAAGTCACAAAATTCTTGTAGATGCAGTGCAGCTCTGGCATATGGTGGAGGAATTGGCCTCTTTCTCACGCTCAAAACACGGTGCTGAGTTCCACCTGAGAGTTCTTCGTTGCTATTTTCTTGACCTCGTGACTCAAAGCTTCCTGAATTGAGCAAACACTCGGCCACGTTGAAACGAAGGTCAATGAGCTGTTTGAGGTCACCAGAAACTTCTGGGCCATCGCCCTTCCGCTAATGAAATGCATTAGCTAGTGCAGCACCGACAAAATGATGAAACAGACGCACAGTCCATTTTTGAAGTATGCGTCAAAACCGGTAATAGCTATCCATGCGGTCCACAAGGTCGACCCCACCCATGTAGGTTTTGTAGTTGGAGACTACTCGTGGACATTTGACCTGTACTTAAGACCCCTACCCTTTGACCTCTGTCTCCTCTTCTATGCCTTTGCAGTTTGAAGACAGGAGAACCACTTTGTCATCATAACACTGGGTCACGGCTACTTTTCTATTGGAGCGAACAGAAATGACAGAGATTCCTCTGCCCTTTCTTTTTATTTCTGTTTCGGTAAAAAAGCGCTAGGCCATTGGTGCCCAGACGGTTCTTCATGATAGTTCCAGTCGCATTTATTTTTTTTTCAGCCAGAATGTCGAGGAGCTTAACAGACGAGAAGAATCGGTCAAAATAGAGGATTGTACCTTCTGGTAGGATCTCAGGAAAGCGCAGTACGATCCCAGCTGATAAGTCATGTGCTTTCAGCTCTTCTCCGAAGGTGGTGGCTCCCTGGTGGATTTGGAAGCCAAGTATCAGCCCCGAGGAGCTAGTGAGGATAAAATTCTTTAATCCAACCGTATTGGGCTCGTTGGAGACATATTGCTTGAGAGTCGACATACCCTGGAAGGGTATCATCTGTTCGTCAATTGAACAAGTTCCTTTCACGTGGCAACTAGAGACAGATATTTCTGAAGTTGTCAAGGATCAGCTGCACCTTCCAAAGTCTATTTTTGGTTTTTTCTTCGTCAGAGATTTCTGAATCAACAACGAACTCCAGATTCAACCGGATTGTTAAGAATCTCTCTCGAATCATCTTTTGTAATGAGGCTTCCATCCTGAACTTCCCAGACCAGTACACGTGGAATCGAGGAAAGGTTCCCCATCAGGATGACAATGCGAACAAAAAGTTTCAGCTCGTCTGGAGTTACATTCAAGCTTTTGTGGTGGGCCAACTGATAGTTGTAGTTCATGCAAAAATCTGTATGTTCGAAGAAGCCCTCCAGGTAATATTGCAAAAAGAATTTTTCTGGACTCCAGTCGTCGTGGTCCTGGAAGTGAGTGGGGCCCACGTCCGGGAGACGATGATGATCGAACCGTAGAGACTTCCTCCAGGACAAGGTTGCTGCTACTTTGACAGCCTTCAAGCATTTGGCAAGGGTTTCTAAGGGTACGTCATCATCAGATTTTTTACTTTCAACATCTGAAAGACCAGCATAACTGCTTGATGACGGAATGGCTACAACAGCTGGTTCAACATCAGAGTCTGAAGACGACAAAGAGTGGCTTTCGATCCATTCCTTATCATCATCTAAATCAGAGAGGTCAAGATCACTCTCATCGAGCATTCTAAGGGCGTCATCAAGGGAAACTGCAATGAAGGAACAGGTTCAGTAAGCTTAAAACTAATAGGTTGTTGCCAATTTAGTAAAAAACAATAACTGGCCTCTGCTATTCACATTAGAATCGATATTTGAACTACGAAAAATCAACCCTAGCTTTTTGCTCGATTGGAACCGCATGTCCACAGACGTGGACATGGAGGTTTAACAAGTTCCAAAAGATGGCACTTATCAAACTAACTTTTTTTCAAACTATATAAGCACTGTCTACAATCAAGAGAGTGCACCTGATTTTTATCACAACTCGTTCTCACCACTTTCTTTTTTTTCTTTTTTCTTATCTTTGCTTGTTTTCATCTCCTTTTATTAGCCTTTTCTAGTTTGTAAAAACACCACTAAAAGTCGCAGAAGCTTTCAGAAAAGAAAATCACAGATGGTATTTCAGGTCCAAAAAGCACGTTGAAACAACGAAACCTTTGCTACATGGCAAGGCCTCTGCACAAAAAATATTTTACGGGGATGTTCACAGACGTG
Source organism: Artemia sp. Kazakhstan ARC1039 (assembly GCA_029168905.1). NCBI lineage: Eukaryota > Metazoa > Arthropoda > Branchiopoda > Anostraca > Artemiidae > Artemia > Artemia sp. Kazakhstan ARC1039. The sequence goes on from JAQQPU010009062.1 coordinate 33,311, forward strand.
GACACCAGGTCTCAGGAGTTAACACAGCATATGCGTTGGAGAGAATAGGTATCACCAGAAAACTAGCCCTCTACTTTCTTATGAGGCGGATAATGTGTTCGGCACAGCATATACTTCGTCCTTGATATATTTCTATTCAGATGCTTTGAGTTGTATTGGGTTGTCTCATTTGGGCAGCAAATTATGACAGCTTGGATAACTATGAAACTGTCACTAAATCACATGGGTTTTTCAAAGTTTAGGGTTTGTCACTCAGCATTTTCTATTGATTTCCACCATCTGACTCAGCATTTTCAGTGTCTCTTCCGTCATGCATTTAAAAACATAGGGTGAGAAGACTTTTTATTCATAGGAGCAACACTCTCTCTGAAGATTTTTAAGCACACAATGAATTTTCTTTATTAATTAATTCTAATAATAGAATTACATTTTAATTACTATTAAAATAATAATAACTATTTAAATATAAATAATAATAATAATAAATAATAAATAATAATAGATAAAATAAAATAATAAATAAAATAACA